>OY253684.1:758404-941010 GCA_958009085.1 Protoeuglena noctilucae
GCACCTGGGTGACCGATGGTGACCGTTGGGTGGGTCATGGCCCTGTCCGCTTACAAATAGCGCCTCTTGAGCTTTATTTCTGCCTGCCGAACGCGGTGGCGGGGTCGCTGGGCGCCGGCGCCCGCCACCGCATGGGGCCCCCGAGATGCCCGCCGCCGCGCCGCACGCGCCTCCCAAGGCCCCGGATGCGCGCTTTTTTAACCTTTTCCTTTGCGTTGTGCCGGCCTTCTGGGCGATGTGCTCGCGGGCGGCGCGCGTAGACGGGGCCTGGGGTGGGGAGGCATCTCGGGCCCCCCGCGTCACCTTTGGCCGCCCTCTTGGAGCTTTTCCGCGCCGCAACACTTCCTGATGACGAGCTGTTGCTCGCGGACGGGGAAGCGCAGAGCCTTTTCGGTGCCCGGCCGGCCCCAGGACATGGCCAGCCGCCGCAGCTGGCCGGGCCTCCCGCCAGCTCGCGCCCGCTGGGGAGGGGAAGGCGGCTGTTTTCGGATGCGGTTGGTCGTTGTATTCGTTTGCCGCCTTGCTCAAGGTGCCTCTTTCTTCGCTGTCTTGTGTGACAACCCAACCACATGCACCCTCTGTGCTGCAGTGACACGCGTCGCGGCAGCTCTCGGCGGCCAAGATGCACTACAATCACTTCACGGACTACACGTGGATCGTGGGAGTGGGATGCGTCCTCGGCATCTTCATGGCCTACGGCATTGGGGGCAATGACACGGCCAACTCGTTCGGCACGAGCGTCGGCTCGCGCGCCCTCACCATTCGCCAGGCGCTCATCGTGGCGGCTTTCTGCGAGAGTGCCGGCGCCATGGGTCTCGGCTTCAGCGTGACGGATACCATCCGTGGGGTGAGCTGCGCCAGCGTGCTGTGCCTTCTTTGCACTTTTTGTCTTGAACACCGGCGTCGGCAATCGAGCTTGGCGCCCGCAACGCTTTGTCTACGAGACCTCAACAACGATGCCGCCGTCGCTGCGCAGGGGATTCTTAACTACAAGGTGTACACCGATGCTCCCGAGGTCATGATGTTGGGCATGATGTGCTCCCTGGGCGCGGCCGGCATCTTCATGGTCCTCGCCACCTTGTGGGAGATGCCCGTCTCCACCACGCACTCTATCGTCGGCGCTATCATCGGGTTTGGCCTGGTCTCGCATGGCTCGAGCGCTGTCAAGTGGTACGGAATTGCCGCGGCCCCCAACTTCCCCATCACTGGCGTCGCCGGCATCGTCATCTCGTGGGTCTTCTCGCCGGTCTGCTCGGGTATCCTTGCCGCGATGATCTTCTGGTCCGCCAGGACGTTCGTGCTGCGCTACAAGAACTCCTACATCCGCGGCTGGATCTCCCTGCCGATCTGGGTGTTCATCAGCATCTCCATCGATGTGCTCTTCATGACGCTCGCTGGCGCCAAGGCGAGGGCCCGCGCAGGCACCAGCCTGCCCCTTGCTTTTGTTCAGCTGTGCTGCGCTCGACATGTGCTCGTCTCGCGCTGATCTACTGCCGCAGCGTCCAGCGGGTGCCCAGCGGCGATTCACGGCTGTCCTCCGTTGTCCGCTCCAGAATAAGGAGGCCCCCGCGGTGAAGAACAACGTGGGCGTTCAGGTGGGGATCGGTCTCGCGTCCGGCGCGGGCGTCGCCATCATCGTTGCCTTCCTCATCAGGCACGTGTTCATGCCCAAGGCGGAGGCGATGTTCCGCGAGCGGATGGAGAAGGGCGAGATCGTGGCGGTGAGTCCCTGGGGGGCGGGGACAGGACCCCTGCACCTGCATACGCATCTGCGTGGCACTTGTGTTCCCACGGTGGCGCACGCGCTGCCCCACCCCTTTGGCACTGACGTGGGCTGCTCGCTTTGACACGCCCGCAGGACCCCGAGAACCCCGACTGGTACGTCTACGACATGGCTCGCGTGCGTGAGCTGGAGGCCGAGCGCAGGCAGAAGAAGCTGGACCTCGCGGAGGGCGAGGGCAAGTCCATCATCAAGACCGTCTTCCAGGGGCTCGACAACGACGTCCACGCCGTGATCGACACCAACGCGCGCGTGAACGCCGTCCACACCTCCGCCGAGGTGTTCGATGCGCGCACGGAGGAGGCGTTCAAGTACCTCCAGGTCTTCACGGCCATGTCCATGTCCTTTGCCCACGGCGCCAACGACATCGCCAACTCGGTGGGCCCCATGGCCGGCATCTGGTACGTGTACAAGACCTCCAAGCTGACCAAGAAGACGGACAGCGCGACCGTCAACGACATGTACTGGCTGCTGGCGCTCGGCGCGCTGGGCATCTGCCTCGGCCTCTCGACGCTCGGCTACATCATCATGCGCACGCTCGGCGTCAAGGTGGCCAAGATGACCCCCACGCGCGGGTTCGCGGCGGAGCTGGGCGCGGCCTTCATCATCGTGATTGGGTCCAAGCTGGGCCTGCCGCTGTCGACGACGCACTGCATCACGGGGTCGGTGGTGGGCATCGGGTGAGTTTCTCGCGGCGTTGCTCGTCCCCTCCCCAGCGCGAGGGCAGTTTCAGGCAGTGTGCTCACGAGGCAGGCGGTCTGCTCACGCACCGTGTCTTGGATGACCCTCTCACCCCTCCCACGTCACCTCTGCAGGCTGCTGGAGCGCAGCCGCGGCGTCAACTACTTCATCCTCCCCAAGATCATCTTCGGCTGGATCATCACCCTCATCTTCTGCGGCTTCGTGTGCGCGCTCTTCTTCTCCATCTCGTACTTCTCCCCCGGGGCGTACGGCATCCGCGACCGCAACTACTACCAGACCAAGGTCCAGAGCTTCGCCGAGAGCATCGCGTCGGCCGTCACGAGCAACGCGTCCCTGCAGACGTCGCCCAACTATGCCTCCACGTGGTCGGCCGTGGCCACCAGCCTCAACTCGACGGCGCACAGCCTGGCCAAGACCCAGGTCATCAACCGCTACGACGAGGGCGCGCTGCTGGACAACGTGCTGAGCCTGCTGACCGACTCCAAGACGGGCGTCTTCAACAGCTGCAACTCGTGGTAGTTGAAATGGCTTGTGTATGTCATGGCGATATCTTAGCTTCTTTGAAAACGAATCGTGTATATCGGACAGTGACGTTTAGGATAAGAAATCTGAGCCACATGAAGAGACTAGTCTATCCCTACTCATCATCTCACTCCTGCTCTGCGGCCCTTTTCTTGGCATCCTTTGCGGCAGCCCTGCGCACCAAGGGTGGAGGGTTCGGCCAGGTTCGGACCAGCCATGTAGCGACCAGAAGCCTGGTCTTGAGGACTCTTGGAACCTCAAACACTACGCCATCCCGCAGGACATCAGCTGCACCTACCATCGCATCGCAGCCACCCCCACCCCATGCCACGCCATGTTCACAGCCATGCACTGGCAGCCACTGCAATGATGCAGTTCATCAATACGCAATCCGTAATCCACTCGCCTCTTCCGGCTCTTCTCAAGGTCCTTGTGTTTGACGCGGCACTCCACGCCCCGGCGCGTGCCCACCGCATGGCTCACGGCAACCCAGTCCACCCGGCCCTGCTGCGTCCGGGGAGGGTCCACGAGGGCCCTCTCCAGCGCCGCCACCTCCTCCTTCGTCCACGGCTCGCGCTTCCGCGAGTACTTGTCCCTCCAGTGGTCCTTGCATTGCACGGCCGTACGCGTCCGCACCACGCCCGCCACCACGTCCCAAGACTTCTTCTGCGGGGGTCACGAGGGTCAACAGTTCGTTACTCAAGCAAGTCTTTTGCAGGAGGTCAAGGGAGACACAATCATTGCCATCGTATATGCATCGCATTCCATCGGTCGCGGTCGGTGACCCGATCCTCAGCGTCCGCCTCCTAGGCCCCAGCTGCACCGGCACGCAGCGCCAGGGCCCAACTCAATCCGTGCCCATGCCCAAGGCATCCACGCCCAACCTCAATCTCAAAGGCAACAGTCATCTCCCGATGTCAATGGCGATGCTGTCTGCCCCGCCCCTAACCGTGTCATCATCGAAGCCCCGGGTCGCCACTTCATATCTCTCGTCCTCCGATGCCGTCCAGGGACCTTGCCTCAGCTCAGGCACCGCACCCCCCGCCTCCGCCGCTCCCTGCGCCCTCAGCACGGCCCTCAGCCTCTGCGGGGGGTGGCAGCGTCACAGCATGAAGGCGCAAGCGGGGGTCCGCTGCAGCAGTGCCCATTCAGACGCTGCTCGACAGGCAGGAGAACGCACCCCGCATGACTCTCCATACACCCACACCCACATCCACACTGTCAGTGCCCCACGCTTAGCACCCCATGCCACAGCAACGTCTCCTCACCTGCCACCGGGTGCGGCACCGGGTGTTGTCCTTGTTGCCCCCCACGAAATCCGCCACGCGCATCCAATTGCCCTCCCCGTACATGTCCAGGGCCGTCAGCAGGCGCCGCTCCTCCCCTTCTGTCCACTCCGCGACCTGCTTGCTCGCGGCCTTGGTCGTGGCAGTGCAGTAGGCCTCTGCGTGGGTGAGCAGAGCCGCAACGTCGGTGACCATGAGACCGAGCGACACAAAGAGAGAGAGATACACAAAGAGAGAGAGAGAGAGAGAGAGAGAGAGAAACGAACACCACCAACGCCACCGGCCTACTTGTGCCCATAGGAACGGCGCACGATACTCTGACAGAGGCGTGTGGGAGCCCACGAGCGCAGGGCCTAGGGATGGCACATGTGGCGAGATCCATGCATGTGCACGAGGAGCGTGACGAGTACCGGTTCTTCACTCACCCAGTACCTGCCATGGCCGGGTGCCGTCGCCCATCTCCCTCGCCACGTCCTCCAGCATCTGAGACCGCAGGGCAGCGTTGGTAGTGTCCGGCAACAGATGTACTGGACTAGCTGCCATCATAGGCGCAGCAGAGCTCCCCAGTCAGTCACACCGTGGATGGCGCAGATACTTTGCAGCGACGGTGGGCAACCAGCCCACGCACACCGCGGCTCGCAAGGGGCAGCCTGCCTACGCACACCGCGGCTCGCAGGTTAAGACACCCCAGCTCTTGTGTTGAGCTGCGAACCAAGCAACCATGGCTCGCCTGTCCGTCCAGCGCCTGTTGCGCCTTCCCGTCCGCTGGGTCGAGCGACACCCCACGCTCCTCCAGCAGCGCTTGCACTCGGTGCAGTTGTTCCTGCGACAGGCGACCGGCCCCGTGGCTGGCGTCTGCCGGCGCCTCCTCACCGTCCGCTTCCCTCGCCCGCCCAGCCCGCCGGCGTCTGAACCTGCGAGTGCGAGCGCGACGAGCGCTACATGAGAGATGGCACAGGCACGCTCCAGTGGGAAGCCATTTCCCTGCTGAAATGGCCTTATGATAAGTGATAAGAACAGATGGTCTCCCACTGTGTCGCTCCCACCCATGTACCCATACACACCCACTCTGCTCCCTTCCCAAAAACCCTTCCCACCTGAAGGGCGCCGCTGCTGTGCCCGCCGGCGCAGACGCCGCCCTTTCGCCGTCTCCGTCGTCGCCAGCAGACGGCCTCGCGATGCTATCGTAGACGTTGTGCCACCGCGTGATGCATTCGTGGGCAGCACGACCCCCCATCTGAGAGGACAAAATCACAAGATCAGTTACTGTGTCTATGAATCAAAGGGTGGACATCGAAATTGAAGGAGCGACTGCCAAAACCAATGGAGATGAGGGCAGTTTGCACGCCACCCTCTCCCACCCCTCCCCAGCCACCCCAGTCACCTGGTCTGCCACCCTCTCCCACCCCTCCCCAGCCACCCCAGTCACCTGGTCTGCCACCCTCTCCCACCCCTCCCCAGCCAACTCCTCCCGCACGGCCACCTCCAGTGCCCGCCCCTGCAACCCCGCCAGGTGGGCCTGCGCCACCTTCGATGCCTCAAACAGAGCCACCGCCTCGTCATTTCGCCCCGCATTCATCGCGTCACAAGCGACTTGCACGAGCCGCTTCCCCCGCGCGTGCCCCGCCTGCTCCCGCACCACTTGCACCAGCGACGCGTCCTCCTCGCGAGACCAGTGCTGCTGCGTGGACGGACAGGTCATCAGCAGTGAGGCCTCGCCCCCATCATCATCCGACATCTGCACCCACGAACACTGCTCGTGCAGAGACTAGGCAACGCTGCGTGTTGAGCCTGCGGAGCTTGCGCGATGCTGACCTCGCGCCCCACGTCGTGGAGGTACCGCAGGTACTCCCGCACCCTCAAAGCCTCGGCGTTAGGCTCCGGCCCAGCGCCGGACTGCAGACGCCAATGTCGGCTCTGCGCGGGGTCACGCACGGGGCCCGGGAAGGAGCCCTCCGCCACGGAGCCGGGGTCGTGGAGTGCAAGGAGCTGCTTCAGCTCTACTTGCAGCGAACCCCGAAGCTTGTTCATCATCGCTTGGCTCTGCAAGCGCCTGCACAGGCAAAGGAAACGGTTGCCATCAACTCAGCCGCTCGCTGCCGGCCATCCGGCGCGCTTTCTGCGAGAGGGATGCAACGTGTGCACGCACCGCTTTTTCAAGACCGCGAGCCAGCTCTGAAGAGCGAGCTGGGCCTCCCGGTTGGCCTCGAGAGCTTTCCCCACGGTCTCCAGTCGCTTCTCGGTCGTGATTTCGCGCTCCGCGAATTCTTCGCACACATAGTCCGCGGCGTATCCATCTCGCACGCCACCATCGCTGCTTGGACGCACAGGGGAGCCTTCCTGCAGGGAGGCACCGCTTTCAAGGGTATGCAGCCAATTTCCTGGGGACATTGCAGCGTCGACAGGCTCATCGTGTAGATGTACACTTAAACATGTCTCAGCCTACCTGGGCCAGAGCTATCGCGCCCTCCACGTCGCGCTGCATGGTGCTCCGTCCACCCGAGCAGGGGCCTCCACTCAGCCCATCATTCTCCTCAGGCACTCGCGTGCAGCGTGTTTGTCTCACTCCCGCCACGCCAACGGGCCGAGGTCTGAGCGACGCGTGAGCTGCTGGGGCTGAAACTCCAGCGCACTTTGCCAGACGGTGACGGTGGGTCGCTGTGTCAGCCAGGAATCGCACGCGGAGGAGTTTTCTAAGCCAGTTGCTTCATGCCGCTGCGAGCCTACGCAACACGACGCCGTCTAGGCCAGCGTATCCTGTGCCCCAGTCTCTGGGCGTGTGTGTAGCGACTCTCGCGGAGCTACCCCGTATCCAAGTCATTTTTTGTCGCATCTCATACGCTCTGCTGCTCTTTGCTTAGGACATAGGCCTGCCACGCGCGAGTGGTGGCTCAGGGGGCCACGAGGGCCGGCACCGGAGTAGGGCAAGCGCTGGATGGCAAACCTCGCCGCCGGACGCCATGACTCGCGTGAGTGTAACACGACGCATCCACTGGGATCGCGTGTCACTCGATCGCGTCCACGTTCGCGTCCTGGGGGTCTCGCAACGCTCGCACTGGGCGCCCTTCCGCGCTCCCCGCAGTCCCGGCGCCGGTCCGCGGTATTCTCGGAAGTAGAGAGCGCCATCATCAAAGCGAGGGGGGAGCTGCGTCCACCGCGCCCATCCACCGCTCCCCACTAACGTGGCAAGTGCAGCTCGCCGCTATGGTCGCGGGAGGCACGGCCGGCGCCGTCGGCAAGACGGTTACAGGCAAGCACGTGGATGTAATTGACGCGGTGGAGAATCGCGGTGCTCTTTCCGGGCTCCTCGAGGCGTCTAGCATGACTTGTGGCTCAGCAGTTGCTGTACTCTCGTCGCAGCGCCCATGGCACGACTAACGATCCTGTATCAAGTCCATGGGGTGGGAGGGCACTACCACGGGGTGAACGTGCGCGCCCACTCCCTGTGGGACGCGCTGAGACACATCACGCGGTCCGAGGGCCTCCTTTCCTTGGTGAGCGCAACTGGAGCTGTGGATAAAATGGCCCATTAGCTAGAGCCTTTCCGCTGCGAACAGGCTGATATCATCCGTTGAATGTGTGCCTCACCTCCCCATGCTTTGGCCTTCTCGACTCCCCCGCACTACTGCCCCACAGTGGCGGGGCAACGGCGTGACCATCCTGCACCGGGTCCCTTACTCGGCGGTCAACTTCTGGGCGTACGAGTGGCTCACGCACGCGTTTTTGGAGGCGCGGGCCCGCGCACCCGGATCCCCCGGCGAGGGCAAGGGCAGGCACGGAGCGGGGGTGTTGGTGGCAGAGGACTTTTCACGTCGCCTGGCCATTGGGGCGCTCTCCGGAGGCGCGGCGTGCGCGGCCGCGTATCCGCTGGACCTCGCGCGCACGCGTCTCAGCGTGCAGCTGGCCACGGGGCGCCAGCCGCCGCGAATGGGGGCGCTGCTGATGGGCGTCGTGCGGAGCGAGGGCGTGCGGGGGCTCTACCGGGGTCTCGGTGAGGACTGTTACCGCCGAGCATGCTTCTTGTTGCTGCCCGCGCCCTCCGCCGCTGACGCCCGCTGCTACTTGTCCCCTCAGCGCCCACGGTGGCGTCGACCGGGCCCACGATTGCCCTCAACTATGCCGTGTACGAGAGCCTCCGTGATTGGTACCTGCATCGTGACGGGCACAAGCGCGCGCAGCCCCCGACCTCCGTAGCACTCGCGTTCGGCTCCACGGCCGGCCTCCTTTCCTCTCTCGTCATGTACCCGCTCGACTTGGTTCGGCGGCGCATCCAGGCGAGCGCTGGCCGCGCTGCGCCGCCCGCGCGTCGCCGCGAGCTGCGGGGGGCAGCTGGGAAGCGCAGCGCAAACGGGCGAGGGCTGCCGTGCCGCTGATATCTGCAGATCCAAGGGCAGGACCGTCCGGGTGCACGGGAGACGACCTGGCACGCCGCAGTCGCCATCGCGCGCAAGGAGGGCGTCCGCGGTTTTTATCACGGCTTCCAAGCGGAGGCCGTCAAGGTGCGTCGTGCTGCTGGCCGCGAGGACAGCGCCCGGCACGTGTCTGCATGCCGGGTCGCCACTGGCAATCGCGACATTCCCTCCAGGTCGCCCCCGGCATGGCCATCGCGTTCTGCGTCTACGAGGGCATGAAATACGCCCTCGGCATCCAGGACTCGACGAGCCTTCGCTGACTGGCACCTGTGCCGAGTGCGCCAGCCGCACGACCACAGCCCGCGTTGCAGGGAAGGTAGCCACGCCTTCGAGGGCGTAGCGCCCTTAGCTTTCATGCGACGCCTGGGCGTTGCACTTGTTCATTGGTGTCTATGGCACTGCCTCGGGCGACCTGGAGTTGCCAGCCAATAGCCATCACAGCGCCGAACTCTTGGCATTGCCAGCGCTGCTGGCGTAGGCCCCACGTTTTTCAAAGTCGCCCATCATGTCACGACCCATTCACTGCTCTCGTAGTGATTCATGAGTCGCCCCAACGCTGCCTGTGGTGTGTCGCAGGCTGTGTGTCGACACATCCTCGCCCAGATGCGTCGCCCAGATGCGCTTCATCGCATGGCGCCCGCCTTGAGCACGTCAATCATGTTGTACACCTTCTTCTCCGCCTTCTCCTGGACCATCTTGTGCAGGAACTGCGGAACGCCAAGTCAAATCGAACCGTCAGCACCCGAGCGTGGCACGCCCCTATTAGACAGGGTCATTTCTAGCACGTTGCATCAGCTGCAAAGGTGCACGTGTTGTGCCGCGCACCAGCACGGCGTCGACGGTCCCCTCGGCGTAGACGACGCGCCCGCAGACGTTGTGCTGGAACTCCATGTTCACCGAACCGTCTGGCGACGTCAGGTGGTAGGTGTGGTAGGCGTGGCCTGCGAAGTTGACAGCGACGATGGCATGGGTCTCGGCAACGCACCGAGGCAAGCCACGGTAAGCTGGCTCCTCGCAAGCCTTGCATTGCTTTGGCCCCTGCGCCCCGCACGCACCTGCCAAGTGCTCGGCCGGCACGCCCATCGCCCGCTGCCCCGCATCGTCCCGCACTTTGGCGATGTCCGAGACGCTGAAGTCGAGCCCCATCTTCTGGAAAGACTTCACCACTGCCTTGGCCGTCCCCGACGTGTCCACCTTGCTGCTCTGGTGGCTCTCCGTCACCGTCAGCTTGTACCCGCTGAAGCACCCGGGAAAACTCGTCGCCATGTACTCTGCGCGGCGATGCGGACAGCAGCTCGGCCACGATCCTAGCCATCATCCCGGCGTCGCATCCATGACCATCCCGTCTGCACCATCCATCCATCCATCCAAAGTGCATCCTGCGCTGCGTGCGGCTTCCCGAGCAATGCCTCACCCATCATGGCCTGGAACGCGACGATCTGCTTGCCCATCTGCGGAGCGATCACGGCGTAATTGCCCGAGGCGTGGACGTCGCGGTACAGCTTGTCCCGGTCGCCTCCCGTGGTGCCCATCACGAAGGGGATCATGTTGCGTGAGTAGAAGAGCGCGTTGTCGTTCACGGCGCTGCGCACGCAAGGCGTCGCGGGGTGTCGCGGGCTGCCCGCGCAAGCAGACCGTCCGACCAGCCGAGCATGCGCGGCAGACATGGCGGCGCTCAGGTCACCTTGGCAGCGTGAAGTCGATGATAATCAGGTTGGGATACTGTCGCCGGATGTCCTCCATCGCGTCTTGCCGCACATCATGGCCCACCACCTCCACGGGAATCCCCGCCACCGCCTGGTTCTCCACGGCGATGCCCCGGCTGGCCCCAGTCAGCGTGTAGGGAACAAGCGTATAACCCCCCCGGACCACGGCCTCCGCCGCGGCAAGCCCCATCTGCAAGGGCAGGGGGCGTTTCCGCATGCACGAGCTGGCCCCGGCCACGACGGGCCGACTGCGCGGATGCCGCGTGCTGCGCCGCGTAGCCATTGAATCCGCTGCTCCGGCGCATTCATGAATGAGCTAATCCCGTCGGCTTCCGCGCACCGCGAAGCTATCCCGGCCGCAGCAGAGAGAAAGAGGCGTCAGCGCGCTCCCTGACCCGCCATACGACGCCGCGAGAATCGCGATGCCATGAACGTTTCCACCACACAGCAACAGCGATGCCTGGCGTTGCAATAGACGGCTCGCTCACCTTCCCCGTACACGAGTTCACCATGATGGCCACGTCCCCCTTGGCCGTCGCGCGTAGCACCACGACGCGGTTCGGAGCAGCAACATGGGACACCAAGCCCGCCTTCTGGGCCCCCAGGCCAAAGCGGCCGGCGGCGAGCATGGTGCTGAGTCGAAGCGAGAGACGCGGGTGATGGGCTTGCGGCGCCGGCGGCGCTCCCTCAGCCAGTTCTTGGCTAAGACTGCCGACGGGGCCGTAAAGCTAGCAGTGCCGCTCGCGAGCCGGGCCATCGGCGATTCAGTTACACGCTTCCGACATCTGCCAGTCTCGGCGGAGATCTGCGGCCCAGCCGCCCATTTTCCAGCACTAATCTTTCCAAGACGGACTTCCTGCGTTTCAACCTACATTGGATTCGCGGGCAACCATGTCTGCTGGATCCGGCTCCCCCGAGGCATGGGTGGCCGCGGGCGCGCTCGCGCTGGTCGACGGGGACGCGGCAGCGGCCGCGGAGATGCTTTCCAAGGTGCGATAGATTTCCCGCATCTGTGCTTCTCAGTAAACGACTCGTTTGAGATCGCTGGCGGGACATATTTCGCACCATCTGGAAGCAGCCAGCGTGTTGGCCCCACCGCGGACACGAGGCCGCTTCCCCGGGCTCCGGGGCGTCTCGACGATGACGTTGCTTGAATGCCTTCCTCCTCAGGCAATCGCGGTGGACTCAGGCAACGCCTCGGTGTGGAGTGCGCTTGCACAGGCACACCTTCAGACGGGGGACTATTTGGAGGCGCTCGAGGCTGGCGTGAAGGCCACATCTCTCGATGGGAACAGGTGAAACCTCGTTATGTCAATGGGATTGGATTAGCCAACGGCGGAGGACGGGGCTCATCGCACCACAGGTCTTCCTTTTTGCAGCGTCATGGCGTGGCTGCGGCTAGGCCAGGCTTACTTCCGCCAGGCGGAGTTCGAGACGGCGATGGACGCGTTCGAGAAAGCGAAGGCGTTGGCGACGCTGCCAGGTGCGGGAGCTTCCTATTCATGAGCCAGGGGGGGTTACAAGACACTGATTAGACACGAGCACAGGAGAATTGCACAGGATGGAATAGGCTCACTGCCCCACCTCGTCCTCCGCGCAGCGCACGTCTCTCAGGTGCAGGCATGGGTGCGGAAGACGGAAGCGGAGCTGGCAGAGGTTCAGGCGACGGTGGACGACGCTCGTGAGGGTCCCGCGGCAGACGAGCAGCCCTCCACGTCAGCTGCTGGCGACGCGGAACAGCTCACAGAGCCTATGCTGGGCAAGTACCGGTACCAGTGGTACCAGGCTGGGCCCAAGGTGAGGGCGGGGCAGCTGCCGTGAGCATGAGGGCAGGAGCGGGTGGGGTGGCGTGGGACTCAGAGCGCCACGGTCCGCAGCGCCTCGTGCGACCGGGGTCTGCCATGGTTCCGCAGGTGGTGGTGGACGTGATGGCAAAGAATGTGGCGAGGGACCGTGTGCGCGTCAAGTGCACGGAGCGAACCCTTGAGGTGGTGCTGCTGGACGAGGCGGGGCAGGTCGAGTTCGCGCTGCCCGTGCGGCTCTGGGGACGCGTGCAGCCGGGGCAGGTGCGGGTGGAGGTCCTGAGGCCCAAGGTGGAGGTGGCCATGCGCAAGGCGGACATGGCCGACTGGAAGCAACTCGAGGCAGCGGGTGAGGGCGAGCGAGCTTCCGAATGGCGAAGCTGGGAGCGCAGCGGCGGAGGGGCGCTGCGGCGAGTCAGGTACGCTTTGCTTTGTGTGGCAGATGTCCAGACAATCTCTGGCAAGCAGACGTTGCCCTGGCGCCGTCAGAAGTGCCCAGGCGCGCCTTGGCATCTGCTGGATGCTTCGTCTCAAAGAGGCTGAAGCTGAGCACTGTTGAGCTTGGCTTTACTCCTCTCTCGCCCCCCCAGAAGCGGCTCCCGCGCCCCCGCCTGCGGCCCCCAAGCCCTACGCCTCAAAGAAGGACATCGATTGGGACCGCCTCGAGGTGGAGCTGAAGGAAGCGGAGAAGAACGAGAAGCTGGAGGGGGAGGCGGCGCTGCAGAAACTCTTTAAGGACATTTACGCCAACGCGGACGAGGACACCCGGCGGGCGATGATCAAGTCGTACGTGGAGAGCAACGGCACGGCGCTGTCCACCAACTGGAAAGAGGTCGGGACGAAGAAGATCGAGACGCTGCCGCCGTCGGGAATGGAGGCGAAGCCGTTTGCAGAATAATCGCCTGTGCCATGCCGTGGGCCCTGCGAAATGATTGGTTGAAGAGTGTGCGGCGGTGGCGGGGACCCCGGATGATTTCACCAGTCTCGTATCGTGCTGGACCCGAAATTGCGGACCTGGGAAGTGCCGGCACTAGAAAAACGGCCTTCCCTTGCATCTCGTCTGGCAGGCAGTGCGCGGCCTTCTCAGGGAAAGCGCTTGTTGCTCAAAAAAGCTTGTCCTTGATGTGACGGAGGCCAGTGCTCCGGGGGCCATGTTGATGCTGGCCGCGCGCTAACATTCCGCACCTGGCTCACCGTCCGTGGCCGGGACCGTGACATCCGCCCTTAATCTTAGAGACGTAGCTCAGATCCATTGCGGTTCGCTTGGAGGCACCGCGCAGGCGCAGGTCTCGGCGCTGGCGGAACGCCGGCCTGGGCGGGGAGGATGACGACGACCACCGAGAGGACCCAGGCGCCTGTCGCCGTGCGGGGGGGCGACCGTCCTGCGGAGGATGACCTGGAGTACCTCAACTCCGCAACGCTCATGCGAAGGCAAGCGCCCCGCCCCGACCCGCCCAGCATCGCCCGGCAATCCTCGTCGCATGAACGGAGCTATTGTAGCTTGTCTCTGGGCCCAACGCCGGCCGCGTCGCCCTGGCCCGGCGCGGCGCCGATTCAAAGGTCGCCCCCCCGCCGCATCCCGTTGGTTGACCGCCGCGGACTCGCTCACCGGGATCGCGAGCCGGTGGCCTCTGCGCGCCCCTGACGAAAGAGAGCGTGTCCTGATGACCCTGTCCCGCCCCATCCCGTTCCGCCCGCGCGGCGACGGCTGGCTCTCGTGCGTCGCGCGCAGGAAGGACTTCCTGGACAAGGAGGCCGAGGCCCGTCAAAACCCCAGTCGCATGATGTACTACAGGAGGAATGCTGACTATGATCGTCTCGTGGAAGTCTGCTCGCGCAAGCTTCGCGGCAACCCCAACAACCTCCGCGCCCTCCTCATTCGCGCCTCGAGCTACATGAAGGTCCGGGGCAGAGGCGGTCGCGGCGAATGCACGAGACTTCGACTGACTCTTGCGGGCCCCGCCGGCCCCGGCGCCCACTCACCGCGGCGCACGGGCTCTGTGACAACGAATGTTCACGACACACCCCCGGCCGCCCGTCCCCGCAGAAGGAGATGTACCAGGAGGCTTTGGAAGACTACAACGCGGTCATTCGGCTGGACAAGGGGCACGTGGACGCTCACTTCCACAGGCGACTGGCCGCGCAGGCACGGCCCCGCGATCCCCAGCCCCAGGCGGCGCGTCGCCTGATCCCTAGCCCCTGCCCCTCGCGCTCAGAGGCACAATTTTCCAGAAATTCGACGATCCCAAGTCGGCGATCCGGGACTTCACGCGGGTGCTGGAGCTCGACTCGCTGAACGTCAAGGCCCTGTACGCGCGCGCGGCGTGCCACAACCTGATGCAGGAGTACGCGCTGGCGATCGACGACTACAACCGAGCGTTGGAACTCGACAAGGAGCTGTCCGACCGCCGCACGTGGGTCCGCTCGGCGCGGAGGAAACTCCCGCCGGCGCCGACAGGTGCGCTTTGGCTCGCCTCGTGCTGCCGGCCTTGCTGCCCGCCCACGCCGCTCCCGTGTCTGGCGCTGAGGGCCTCTGGTTGTGACTGCAGGTGGTGCCGTGCCGGTGCCCGAGGGGGCGTACTCGGAGGCAAGCGGCGGGGGCATCGGCGGTGGCGGAGAGGACGGGGCGGGGGCGGGGACGGACGGGGGCGAGGTGGCCAGCCGGCCCAAGGCGCAGCCCCCGGTCAACAACGCCCCCATGTACGACGACCTCGCCGTCATGGCGTCGGGCGCGGAGGGCATGGACGACGCGCTGGAGCAGCCACCCAGGCGAGGCCATGCGTGTGCTCACCACCCACGCTTGTACGGATGTGCAGCTGCCGTCCAGGCGAGCGGGGGTTGTGCATGGCTTGGAAGTTGCCATGGATGAGCCAATTAAAAGGAGGGGCTGGGCTGCGTGCTTGTCCCTACTCCACTAGGTCCCTGCTGTGAGCAGTGGCGCTCTGAGTCTCTCTGAGCCGACGCCCGCTCTGCTCCCCCGCAGCGCGATGCCGAGCGCGCCCGGGTCGACGCTGGGGGAGAACCCACCGGCGCTGTCGTCGCTGGCGGGCATGGTGCCGCTGTCGAAGGGCTCGCAGGGCCCCAGGGAGTCGTGGACGGACGGGAGGGGTGACAGGCACGGGCGGGGTGCGGACGCGGAGCCGCCGCGGCCCAAGGTGGAGGCGGCGCGGGACGGCGACTCCCGGCCCAGCACGCCGGGGGCGGGCCCGGCGGGAAGCGACGCGGCGCTGGAGCGGTCCCCGCGCGGCCCCGGGGGCTCGGGGTCCGTGTCGATGAAGGTCTCGGGTGCCGCGAAGGGGTCGGCGCAGGTGCAGGCGGACTACCACCACTCGAGAGGGTACGCGTTCCGAAAGCAGAACAACTTCCGCGCGGCTGTGGAGGAGTACACGCGTGCGCTGCAGGCCAACCCGCGGCACTTCAAGGCGCTCTTCAACCGGGCGTTCAGCTACGACAAGCTCGCCGAGTACCAGCGCGCGGTGAGCGGGGGGGTTGGGGACGGGGACAGCCATCGCATGCCAGCATGGCCGTGGCCGTGAGAAGCATCGGAGAGAACGGGCGCGCCTGCTCTGCTTGGGACGCAGATCGAGGACTACACGGCGGCGCTGGAGGTGGAGCCGCGCAACTCGTTCGCGCTCTACAACCGCGGCATCACGTGGGACCGGCTCGAGCAGTACAAGCGGGCGATCGAGGACTTCACGCGGGCCATCGAGATCGACCCCAACAACGCCGACTTTTACCACAACCGGGGCTTCTCCCTGCGCAAGGACGGCAACTTCGAGGCCGCGATCAGCGACTACACCACGGCCATCAAGCTCAACCCCCGGCACTGCAGGGCCTACTACAACCGCGCCTTCTCCTTTGACAGGTGACACCCACGCGCCGCGGCACTCTCTGCGCATCCCGCACCTCCTCCTTCCTCCCGTGTGCGTGTCACTTTCTCCCGCTTATCTTATCCAGCAGTTTTAATCTGACCCCCTTTCGCGTGCCCCGCAGGCTCAAGCGCTACGCGGAGGCCGTCAAGGACTACACGCACGCGCTCGAAATCGAGCCCAACAACTCGACGGCCTACCACAACCGCGGGTCGCTGCTGGAGCGCCTGGGCAACCTGAAGAACGCCCTGGCTGATTTCAACAAGGCGATTGAGCTCGACCCCAAGAGCGCCCTCTCGTACAACGCCCGGGGGCTGCTCCTTGAGCGCATCTCGACCAACGAGGCCGAGCTCGAGAAGAGCATCCAGGACTTCAACCGGGCCGTCGCCCTGGAGCCCAACAACCCCGTCTTCCTGCGGTGAGCGCTTGCTGGGGTCACGCGAGCGACGATCGGGTCAACCGGCGTTGCTAGATTCGGATGCGACGCGGCCGCACGGATGCTCGTCGCCCCACTGTTCCATTCCTTGCCGCTCCCCTCTGCAGGAACCGTGGCCTGTGCCTGCGGACCAAGAACGACTTCAAGGGCGCCATTGCGGACTTCACGCGCGTCATCCAGCTCAGCCCGAACGACGTGACGGCGCTGTCCAACCGGGGCTACGCGCACCGCAAGCTGGGGAACTTCGAGGCCGCGGCCGCGGACTACACGGCGGCGCTGGACCTGCAGCCCCGCACGGTGCGCCTGCACAACAACCGGGGGTACTGCCTGGCCAAGCTCGCCAAGTACAAGGAGGCCATTGCCGACTACGAGGTCGTCATCGAGGTGCGCGGGGGCAGGGCTGTCACCAACCACGCTGCCCTTGTCCGGATGCGCTTGGTACCGACGCATGGGGCGACACTCGCTTGTCGCTGCTCGGTCCCAGGAGCGACCTGCCCTGGCCTCGGGCCGCTCCTGTGCAACCGCAATGTGCGACTGCCCTGCCCGCAGCTGGACCCGAGGAACACGCACGCGTACCACAACCGCGGCATCAGCTACGACAAGCTGGGGATGTACGAGGAGGCCATCCGCGACTTCACGCGCGTCATCCAACTCGAACCCAACAACGTCAACGCCTACTTCAACCGCGGGTCCGCCTACGACTCGATCGGCAACTACGAGGCCGCCGTGGCGGACTACAGGCGAGGGGGCGACGGGGCGCACGAAGGCAGCCACAGGGGACTGGGGGCGCGCGATCCAGCGGCACTCCTGGCGACGCTCCTGCCTGCCCTGCCCGCAGCCGCGCCCTGGACCTGGACGCGACCAACAGCAACACGCCGCGGCTGTCGCCCCGGGGCGGCACGCCCACGACGCTCACGCCCTCGCTCACGCCGATCGAGACGCCTCGCGGCAGCGTGATCCACTCCATGCGATAGCGAGCAAGCGCAGCGCTGCGCGGTCTTTGCCTTAGCGCGCCGTGGTGCATGAGCGCCCGGCCTGGTGATAGCACGCAGACGGCGGCACCCAGGGCGTCCCCTGCCGCTTCAGAGTTTCCTTCCACTCCATTGCTCTTCAACAAAATGGCCAGTATTTGCTTCAGCAGCTTGCTGGCGCTGGGGTTCCCCCCGTCTGCGCCTCGGTACCTTGCATCGACCCCCTGACCGGCAGGCAATCGAGCGTCCTTCTGCGATCCCATCAACAGTGCATCCGCGCAGCTCCCGGCTCTAGCCCAGGCGCACCCGGCAACCCTTAGGCCGCCGAGGCCCGGCAGGAGCTCTCGCGGGGCGCGATGTCGCGGAAGAACATTTTCGCCGCGCTCCAGGAGCCCAAGAAGTCGAAGAAGAGCTCACAGGTGCAGGTGAGCGACGAAGCCGACGAAGCGGGGCACCGACCCGGCGTCCGCGTCCCTATCTGGTCGCTGGATTGACTTTGGAATAGGTCGCGGTGCTCCTGCCCGCACCCCGCGGTCTCGCCTCGTCTCCCCGCCCGGTCGTGACGCCCCCGCCTTTTTCACCGGCCCTACGAGGTCCATGCCGCCGACGCCAATCCCCCTTGCCACTTTACCCTTGTCCGTCCGCTCGGGTCGCCCTGTCTGAGGGAATGAGCGCATGGCCACGACTGGGAGACCCCCGCCGTAACCGGGAGTCGAAAGCCGCCCTTACTTGCGCGTGGGAGGCCTGTCTCGCGTCGGATTGCGGCTCGAGGTGTTCATTTGGATCGATTCTCGCGATCGCCAAGTTTGCTCGCCATACACCGCCCCCGCTTTCCGCGCCGGGCGCCCCGTCACCCCTGCACACGTTCCGGGAGGCGCCTCTTGCCCCAATCTGCGCGGTCTTCGCATCACGTTCTCCTCTCAGCGCACTGCTGTCGCCAGGAACGCCGTGCGCGGCGCTTCCCGGCAGCAGCAGCTGCGCGCGCACATCGATGAGGTCGGACCTCGCTCCACGCGACGTCCGCCGCCCGCAGGAGGAGGCGGCTCCGTCCACGCATGACCTCGAGGCGGCGATGTTCGGGGGCAACGGCTTCGGGGGCGCGGCGGACTGGAGCGAGATGGTCGAGCACCACGAGCAGGAGCAGGCGTTCGGGGGTTTGCAGGCGCCGGGCATCGCCGACGCGGGGGTTTCCGAATCGGAGGAGGAATCCGATTCTGAGTCCGAGTCTGAGGGGTCCGACTCGGGCTGGCAGGCGCATGCGGAGCCGCCGAGCACGAGTTCGGGGCAGGGGCAGGATGACGGGAAGGCCAAGCGCGCTCCGGTGCCGGTGCAGCAGCTGAGCAAGAAGGAGCGGAAGGCCAAGGAACTGGAGGACTTGGAGCAGACGCTGGCGGAGCTGGGGATCGAGTTAAAGAGCGGGGACGCCAGCGGGGCGGGGGCAGGGGCGGGGGCGGGGGCGGGGGAGAAGAAGAAAAAGAAGAAGAAGGTGAGCGGATGGGCGTGCGGAGGGATAGAGGGGCGAGGTAGATGACGGAGCGGTTGGGTTGGTGGACGGGGGGGTGACGGAAGGGGGGTGGAGGGGTCTCGCTCGCCGGCGGACGGAATGCTGCACAAGGGGGCTGGGAGGCATGACAGGCTGCTGCAACACGGATTACCGGTGCGTGGACATGCGTAAAAGTCGGGCGCGGCTTGAGCAGGAAGTGTTTTAGTTCGCAGAAGGGCGACTCTCGTGGGGCGAGCGCACAGGAGGCGCCACCTGCGGCAGAACCGGAGCCAGCCGCGACGACCGGCACCGCCGATGAGAACGGGCACATTGAAGTGGACCCTGAGGCCGCCAAGAAGGCGCTGGCTGCCAAGGTGAGCGCCAGAGAGGACATCGTGTGGGGTGGGGTGGAGCCCTGCTTGACTGTGTCTGCTTGGCAGACCTGCTGGAGGATGAGACCCTTGTTGACAATTTCACGACGGTCATCCGACGCACGCGGTTGACGACATGTCTCAAGCATCCGCACGTATTACCTGACAGCAGCCCCTGGCCTGCGAATGGCCGCCACGCCTCCCGCGTCCCTCATCGTGACGGCCGCGCGCTGTCCCTGTCGCCGCAGGCATCCAAGAAGGGCGGACTGACGAAGAAGGAGGCTAACAACGCGATCGCTGCGGCGGCTGCCAAGGCGAAGGCCGCCAAGGCCAGCAAGGGCAAGGTGCCAGACAAGAAGACGATTTCCCAAGCTCCCAAGTTCTGACCCCGAGGGAGTCTGACCCGGAGGGACTCGAGACCTGCGGATGAGTCGCGCGCGAGACAAGGGGCGGGCTGGGTGCCACGTGTCACCCCTGTGGATCGAGGTGTCACCCTTGCGCGCCAGCGCTGCTGGCTGCTCGACTCGCGATGGGCCCCTGGGTTTTTGTCCGGATGGGGTTGCTCACGGAACCGTAAAGCGAAAGCTTGGCCGTTGAAAGTGTCGTCTAGTCGTGGACAAGCGGCATCAATCTGCACGGCAGTCTCGCTGCAGGGGCCGGGGCCAACCCGGGAAAACGCAGTGTCACACCCCGGGGCCCAAATACTCGGCTACGGCGCTTGAAAAGAGGCACGCCGCAGGCGCTGCGCCGCAGGGGCCACGCCTGGCCCCGTGGCTTGCTGCTCACTGCCCGGCGTCTGCGTGGCCGTTGCCGTTCGCACCGGCCTCCTCCTCCGGCAGGGCCTTCTCCCTCTTGCTGAAGACGTAGACGACCTTCATGTTGTCCTGGTCGACCATGAACCCGTTGAAGGCCACGGCCCCCGCGAGGGTGTAGGCACCGAACTTGAAGAAGAGGATCCAGTCGCCGATGTTCATCTCCGGGAGCATCATGCCCTCGACGACCTTGTCGGCGCCGTCGCACGTGGGCCCGTAGAGCGTGGACGGGTACGTCTTGCGCACGCGCATCTCCTCGGCGTGGCGCATGATGCCGGTCGAGGGCGACACGATGATGTCGTTCACGGGGTCCTTGATGGCCCGCGGCTTGATCTCCATCTTGTCGTAGAGCTTGCAGTTCATCGAGCCGTAGATGCCGTCGCTGATCCAGTAGTCGATGGCCGTGGTGCCCTCGTTCGTGGTCTTGACACGCTTGCCAAACACGTTCGTGACGATCGTGAAGGGCGCCTCCGCGAAGAAGCGGCCCGGCTCGGCGATGAACTTGACGCCCATCGAAGGCGGGAAGAACTCGTCCAGGGCCTCGCGGATCTCCGCCGCGAAGTCCATGTCGATCTCGCCGTCGTCCATGAAGCGCGCCTGGAAGCCGCCGCCGATGTCGATCTGCGGGCCGGACGAAACCAAAGTAAGCAAATGGTCACCAAACGAAGCGCACGCGGAGGGCGCAGCGCGCGCGGTGCGAGAGGGAGGCGCAGACAGCCCATGCAGTCGAAGTGCGCCCCTTGCAGGCGATGCGTTGGCTGCAGCTGCCCCCGCAGCTCACCAGCTTCATCTTGTGCCCAATCTCCGTGGCCATGTCGAAGGCGTCGCGGGCCGTGGAGATGGCGTTGCGGTAGGCGCCGTGGCCGGAGGACATGGACCCGACGTGGAAGGACACGCCCACGACCTGGAGGCCGAGGGTCTTGGCCGTCGTCAGGACCTGGTGCCACGTGTTGCGCTCGGCGCCGTACTTGGCCCCGAAGATCATCTTGGCATTCGGGTCGTCGGCGCGGATGCGCAGCACGAGCCGCGCGGACTTGTTGGCGTTGGCGATCTTCTGGACCTCGCCCACTGCGCGGGGACCGAAGCGGGGCGGCTGAGCCGAGGAACGAAGGCGGAAAATGCCTGGCCGGGGCCAGACCTGGCGATGAAAGGCACGGCACGCATGGCGGCCCGCAGTGTCCCCCGCCCCACACAAAGCCACCGTCCCAGCGCCGCGTCGCAGAGCGCGCTCGCTTGCTCCCTGCGCCCCTCACCCGTGTCGAACGTGGTGAGGTTGGCGCCCAGCTGCGCGGCCTTGGTGATCTCGCGCGGCATCTTTTGCGGGTGGGCGAAGATGATGCGGTTGACGTCCGCGCCGACCGAGATGGCCAGCTCGATCTCGTGAGTGGTGGCGCAGTCGAACCCGGCGCCGAGCGCGCACAGGGTCTTGAGCAGGCCTTTGTCGGGCATGCACTTGACTGCGGGGGCAGCGTGGCGGCTCCGTCGCACGCACGCACACTGGCTGGGTGCTGCGTGTCCTCAGCACCCAGTCGGGCAGCGAACGCAGGACGAACGAGCAGGCGAGGATGCCAGCGATGCTGGACACTGCCCGGGCGGCTCGCCTGCGTAGAAGGGCCGCACGCGGGGCAGCGCGCGGCGCCAGGCGGAGTAGAGCCTCATGACCACGCCGAGGTCGCAGATGTAGAAGTTGAAATCGAGGACGTCCCGAGCGATCAAGTGAGCAGCGACCTCACTGATCGTGGACTCTTCGCCCTGCTCGATCACTGCGGGCACGACGGGACAGAGAGCGGTCGGTCCTCCGACGAGCCCTGCAATGCTCGCGCGCCAGGCGGCGAGCAAAGCGAGAAGTGGGGCAATTGCACAAAGCCACGCGGGCTGCGGGCGGCGCACGAGGGCTTAGGAGAGGCGACGCTGCGCAGGTGCCTCACCGGTGGCATCAAGCCCATTGCAAACCTCCACCATCTTCGCTTCAAGCTCTTCAGGGATAAACTCCATCTCGGTGACGAGCTCCCGGAGGTCCGCGGCCTCATCGACGCACTGCGGGGCATGGAAGGCATGGCAAGTGTCGCGCCCTGGATGCCCCGCGCCGCGGGAGTGCGGGGGTACGCCGGCGTTCGGCACGGTTGGAGAGCTGGGAGGATACGGAGATGTGGGCGCGTCGCTGAGATCGCGGGGAAGCGCGGCGCGCGGCGCGCGGGCGGCTGACGTGGCGCCGCCTCCGTGGGCGATCCACCCGCTCGCTGGCCTCTTACTGCCCTCCTCACGCGTGCCAGAGAACGGGTGCCCCACAAGAAGCGCACCTCCGGCGCCTCGGAGGCGAGGTCCTTGAACAAGTTCGGGACATCTGCGGGCCTGATGATCTTGAGGGCCGGCTCCTCGACGGCTTCCACGTTCGACTCTTCCCTCTCCTGCAGGCCGGAGGAGTCGGAGTGTCGTCGTCGAGAGCGCGCGGGGCGGGAGAACGCCGCGGAGGCGCCCGACGGGGCGGGTCGCGGCAGGCAGGTAAACGCGCGTGGCGGGGGGTGCTTGACCGCCTCGCCGGCCGCACAGGGCCACGGCGGGCGCGCAGGGGACGTCCCTGGCCACAGCTGGGGAAAACACCTCGCGCAGGCGACCCGCGGGCACGCAGAAGGCGCCACCGCGGGGACCCCAGCCGTACTAAGGGCCCCCGGCAGTGCCCCGTGGGCGTGCGCCCGCGTCCTCGCCGCGCACCTCTTCCTTGACGACTACCGTGTAGCTCTCAACGACGTCGTCATCCGGCTCGTACACCACCTCGACTTGAAGGGGCTGATTGGCGGGGGGTATGGCCACCTCCATCACGCTGTCGCTCACACACGGCGAGACGAGCACGGCACTCGACAGGAGCGCTTAAACCACCCCGTAGCGGAGACGGGGGGCGCTCGACGACGCCGGAGCGCCGAGCGTACGCGGGACAGGCGGCCGAGGTCGAGCGAGACCGAGACAGCCAGGGTCGGACGTGCTCGCGAGATCCCGCATGTGGCGCGTGGGCGGGGAGGACGGCGCTTGGCCTCCGCGAGAGTCAGTCGTTGTTTCCGGCAGCAAGGGCCTATGCCGCGTGCGCCCTGGTGAAGATCGACGGCCCCCGGCGCTCAGCATTTGAATTCGGGCGATGCCGTCACGGCTGTGCGGTCGCAGGTGCCCTCGCGCTTCAAAGGCCGCCTAACTCCCAGCCCCATGTGCCCGCTCCGGTCCTGGCGAGGCTGGCCTCGCGCGCAGGAGTGCGGACACCGTCTCCGCGTCCGCGATCAAGCCGGCGACCAGAGACTCCCCCCGCGCGCCTCGGCGGGAGGATACGGCGGGCGCCCCGCAGCGGCAACCTTGCGGGCGTCCCGGGACATCGCCGGGGCCGTCCATCGCGTCCCCTGCGCCCCGAGAGCTCGAATCCGTAACCAAGGAACCAGCAGCGGCTAAAACGTCCGCCTGATTCGTCCCGGTCAGGCGCAGGAGCACGTCCCCCAGGTCGCCTCCCTCAGCCACCGGCCCCGGCCCGTCCCCCGCGCGCAACCCCGCGAAAGCGCGATCCAGCTCGTCCTCTCCGCGAGCTTCCACAGGCCTCTGGGCGGAGATGAGCCGGCACGCGGCGGCGGCGCAGTCCCGGCAAGGTTGCGGGGGCAGAGCCGCCGGTGCAGGCCACCCGCCCAGCGCCCTGTCGCGCAGCGCGTCTGCCGTGGCGAGGGAGCCGCGCAAGAAGCCCCAGGCAGCGCCGAGATTGGCGCCCTCCCCGAACTGCGCGCAGAACGCGGGCACGTTGCTCTGGGCCGGGCCTCTCCGCCCGCCGCGGCGTGCTCGCACTGCCCCTTCCCCCTCACCCCGATGTTGAACCCCGTCTGGACCGTTTGCTGCATGCCTTGCTCGGATCCTTCCCTGCGAGCCGCGGTGCTCCGTCGTGGGGCCACCGCACGCAGACTATCAAGCATGGGCGACGTTATAGAGCCATGGAAGCGCCGCCCTTACCTGATATGGACAGCTTGTGACTCGAACATCACATCTTCCACTCACCGGAAACCCTCCTGCCACAGCGACACCCCGGGGCCCTCCCTCACGTCCTCGTCGCCCCATACGTCCTCGTCCCCGCCTCTCATCTCGCACGCAGTGCTCTGGAGGTTACGAACTGCGTGACAATGCATGGGAAGCTGGCAAATCATCATCCCATCGGCCGGTTGGCCCCAAGCAAGCAACACTGGCGGTGAATTGGGCATTCCCCGTCCCGGCCTCGCTCGCAAGCGGCACAAGCGCAGCGAAGACGCCAAAGATGTGACCGCTGGGAGTCCCCCGCCCGGCTTAGCCAAGCTCACGTCGCGCGGACCCACTGGATGCCCGGCGCGACGCGCCTCGCCGCCGCTTGGCGGGTCCTCGGCGCGTCAGCTTTGCGAGATGAGTGGATAACTACCTTGCGCAGCGTCACGCATGCGTCCCGCTGCGTCTCCGCGGCGCGCGACGTCGGCAGCATCCCCGCATTCGCACGTGCAATGGCTTCGGTTGGCCCAGCGCAAACGGCGGGACGTCAGGGCGGGCCCTTGCAACACGGGTACGACTACGACCTCGTCGTCATCGGCGGGGGCTCCGGCGGCCTCGCCTGTGCCAAGGAAGCCGCGCGCCTGGGCGCCAAGGTTACGCTTTTCGACTTCGTGGTCCCCACGCCGCGGGGCACCGAATGGGGCCTCGGAGGCACGTGCGTGAGCGTGGGCTG
This sequence comes from Protoeuglena noctilucae, assembly GCA_958009085.1. Classification (NCBI taxonomy): domain Eukaryota; kingdom Viridiplantae; phylum Chlorophyta; class Pedinophyceae; order Marsupiomonadales; family Marsupiomonadaceae; genus Protoeuglena; species Protoeuglena noctilucae. Next base: position 783,268 of record OY253684.1, read on the forward strand.
CATCCCCAAGAAGCTGTTTCATCAGGCGGGCCTGCTCGGGGAGGGATTCGCGGACGCGCGGGCGCTGGGGTGGCAGCTGGGCAAGGGGTCGAGAGAGGCCCCGAGCTTCGACTGGGGGACCATGGGTGCGTGCCCGCGTGCACATAACCGGGCAACGCCGCGCTAGTTGTCTGCACATCGCCGCTTTCTCACTTCAACCGCGGCCGGCTCCCGCGACGTGAACTACGCCCGATGTTAGCTACGACGCCCTTGCGTCCCCGCAGTGTCACACGTCCAGGACTACATCTCCTCTCTGCACTTCGGCTATCGCGTGCAGCTCCGGGAGCAGCGGGTGCGGTACATCAACGCGCGTGCGTCCTTCGTAGACCCCCACACGGTCCAAGGCGTGGATGCGTCGGGTCAAGTGGTCGAGACAGTCACGGGAGACAAGATCCTCATCGCCGTAGGAGGACGCCCGCGGGTGAGGCAGCTGCTGAGCGACTGCAGAGCGATAGTACCTGTTCACACCCTGCTCTGCTGTGTCGCACTCTCTGTGCATGTCAGGACTCTGCTGTCCCGTTATCATGACGCTGGCATGCGCTGACACTCTCTGCGTGTCCGCACTGCGTGGTAGCCCTCTGCTGCCCTGCCATATCCTGGCTCTCCTCTGGTAATCAGCCCTCCGCTGCCCTGTCATATCACGACTCTGTCTTGACTTGCTTTCCTCTGCCGCAGTGCCTGGGCATCCCCGGCGACCGCGTCCTGTGCACCACATCACACCAGCTAGCTACTGCCCTGCCACAATGACACGACTGTCCCATGCTGTCCCCCGCAGTACCTGGGCATCCCCGGTGACCACGACCTGTGCATCACGTCCGACGACCTCTTCAGCCTCCCCCACGCCCCGGGGAAGACCCTCGTGGTGGGGGGGTCGTACATTGCCGTGGAGACAGCAGGGTTTCTCACATCAATGGGATACGACGTCACCATGGTGCGCGCATGTGAAATATCATGCTGTGTCGTAGTTGTCTGCCCTAGTGCTACTGAGATGTGCTGGTTGCGGTAGCTGGTAGTGTCGTCGGGTTAATCTGGCAGTCGATCTAAGCAACGCGCCCCCCGTGTCACCTCGCAGATGGTTCAGTACTCTATCCTATCATAGCACCCCGCGTGTCCCCGCAAATGGTCTAATCATGTATTCAGTCACAGCGCCCCGCGTGTCACCTCGCAGATGGTTCGGTCGCAGCTGTTGCGGGGATTCGACCGGGGCATCGCGGAGCACCTGGGGTCCTTCATGGCCAGGCACGGAACGCGCGTGCTACGGCCGGCGCACCCATTGGGGCTCGAAAGGGAGGCGGGGGGGCGAGTCAGGGTCACGTACCGCCTGGGGAAGGTGGGTTGTGCTGCGGCGACAGAGCACCAGGTGGCACGAACTGAGCGGTGTCGGATGAGTGGGGCACGGCAGTGTCTGCAACGCAGCGCCAGGCATGCATGTGCATAGCATGACATCACACGGCCAACTGCAAAGACACCGTCCCCTCTCCGCGCACACGCATCGCCACGCTCACGCTTCCCCCCAATCCTCCCCGCCCCCCTTGCACTGTCCCCAACAACACTCGAGCTTCCTTACAACTTCCTCACCCCGCACCCTGCAGGACGCACCCACTTATGTCACCGCGTCCGACTCTTTCGACACCGTGATTCTGGCGGTGGGCCGCCAGGCATCCACGGCGTCGCTGAACCTGGCGGCGGCAGGGATTGAGGCGGACGCGGAGACGGGCAAGGTGGACGCGGTGCACGAGCAGACGTCTGTGCCGCACGTGTACGCGGTGGGCGACGTGGTGCGGCAGAGGGCCGAGCTGACGCCCGTGGCGGTCATGGCGGGGAGGCGACTGGCGCGGCGGCTGTTCGGGGGGGAGGGGGAGGCGGGTGCGGTGCTGGAGTATGACGAGGTGAGAGTCGGGGCACAGTGCTGGAGTGTGACGAGGTGAGGGTGTGAGGGTGGGGCACAGTCACAGTGTGGGAGTATGACGAGGTGAGGGTGGGGGGTGGGTTGTGATGAGTGAGGCAAGCATTGCCATTCGGGAGAGAGGTGGTGAGGGTGGTTTGAGGGCGGAGCGCATTTACGACAATGGTCTCTCGAGAACCACGCGCTGCAGATGCCGATGAGCGACAGTGCCAGCAGCAACGGCGGTGCTGCGAGTGACGCCTTTGATAACAGCACTGTATGACAATAACTGACACCCACGCCCCCCCCGCAGGTCCCGACGGCGGTGTTTGCGCCGCTGGAGTACGCGTGCGTGGGGATGAGCGAGGAGCGAGCCGTGGAGCGGCTGGGCGCGGAGAATGTGGAGGTGTACCACGCGTACTTCCGACCCACCGAGTGGGCGGCGACGCACGAGGAGCGGCATGGGGTGCCGGTGCGGGAGGTCAACGCGTGTTATATTAAGCTCATCACGGACTTGAGGTGAGGGGGCAGTCAGTTTGTCATGTCAAGCTGATCACCGATTTGAGGTGAGGGGACAGTGAACGCATGCTACGTCAAACTCATCGCCGACCTGAGGTGAGGGGGCAGTCAGCGTGGGAAAGTCAGCGTATTATGTCAAGAGCTTATCACGGACATGAGAAGAGGGGGCAGTCGGCGTGTGGATGGATGGGGCAGGATGGCGATGGCGGTTCGCGTGCGCTACGTCAATGCGACATGACTGACCAAGTGGTGACTGACTGAGAGGGATCTGTGGTGACATGGACCGAGCGCTGAGTAGCGTTGAGGAGCTCGCCTGCAGGAGAGGCGAGCGTGTGCTGGGCGCCCATTACGTCGGCCCGAACGCCGGGGAGGTCATTCAAGGAATGGCGGTGGCTATGCGAGCGGGTGCCACTAAAGCGCACTTTGACGACACTATCGGCATACACCCCACGTGCGCTGAGGCGAGAAACGGGGCTTGGGCTTGGGGATAGGCCTGACATGACCGTGTGCCTCTGTTGGCAATGTCCCGTTCCCATCCACGCCCTGCATGCATGGACCCTCGTGCTGCGATCACTGCTTCCCCCATCGCTCATCGCCGCTGCTCTGTCGCAAGCTTGCATGCACCCCTCACGCTGTCGATGTGGGCACTGCTGTCCTCTTCGCTCATCGCCGCTCCCCTGCCGCACGCTTGCATGCACCCTGTGTGCGCTGCACTGTTGTCCTCATCATTGCTCATCGTCACTCCTATGTCCTCTCCCATGCAGGAGTTCACGACTATGGAGATCACCAAGAGATCCGGGAAGGACCCTCAGCGCACGGGATGCTGAGGATAAGCCCGCTGCGGTGTTTTGGCCAATGGCCACCCCTGCAGCGGGCTTGGGAAAGGCGGCTGGCAAGAGCTTGCCACGCCTCCGCCTGCCTTCATTTTCAATTTTCTGCTGGTGAGCGCGATCGCGACAGGGGCTGAGTGGTAACGGGCCATTGCTCATTTGTTAGGGGGGCAATGCGCTGACTCATGCCGGGCGCCGTTTCATGCGCCCGCAGGAAACGTGGGCGGGAGACCCCGGGTCGACGACCCTCCGACGATGAGAATCTTGTTTTTGACACTTAGATTCTCAACGTCAAGGGAATCTTCGCCAGGGAACCTCCCTCGATGATGGCGCTGCGGGAATCGCACCGCGGCCGCAGCGCCGGATGCCTCCGCCCACGTTGTCACCCAGCGCCTGCCATGTTTGGCGTAGATAGCAGATTGCTGTTAGATTGCAAGCGTCGCGGTTCTTTTGGTAGTGGTTTTGTTTCCGAGGAGCACCAGCGGAGCCCGATGGATGCGAGAGAGTTTGCAAGGGACATTGAGCGACTGCACCTGCACCCACCATTTGCATGGGGCGGGCATGCCCACACATCACAAACCGCCATTCTTCTCTAGCTTAGCGATGCATGGATTCGATTCAAGCACGCCCGTATCTCAGCCGCGCCCCATCCGATGCTCGCCATGGCTCCCTCGGCCCACACCTATGCGCGGCCGCAACGTCGCAAGGAGTCGACCTCAACACCGCAGCACCGTTACTCTCACTCCCCTCCACGCTGTCACCCACTCACTGCCCATCACTGCCCCTCCCCATCGCTCACTCCCCCTCCCTCCCCACTCACTCCACCACCCCCTCCCATTCTCCCTCACTCCCCCCCCTCTTCCATCTCCGCGTCCTGGATGGCCAACTGCTCCAGCAACTCCTCCAGCGGCACCTCAGGCACCTCGTCGTCTGCAGATGTAAGCATACACGCATTCTGACTTCATCGATGATAGTGATGCTGTAGCTGGTGAAAATCATAGCATGATGATCAAGCAGTTCCTACAAAAACACCCTCCCACACCTACCCTTGCCCCAACCAACCACTACCACCATGCACCCCCACCCACGCATCCTCACTCCCCCCCCCTCACCGGACTCGCCCCCACCCGCCCCCGCCCCCTTTGCCGCCCCCGTCCCCCCCTCTGCATCCCGGTACAGGTTGACGTGTTTGCGCAGCTCTGGGTCCTCCTCCAGTTCCTCCAGGAAGCGCTCCCGGTCGCGCTCCCTCTGCTCCGCCAGCTCCTGCGGAAGGGTGGCGGTGTAGGGGGCGGTGGTATGGGTAGCAGGGAGGGTGGCAGTGGGGGAGGTGATATGGGTGGCAATGGGGGTGGTGAAATGAATGGCAGTGAGGGTGGGAATGACGATAGCAGTGAGGTCATCAGCAAGGGTAGCAGCAACCACACCCTGCCCTTCTACCACCATCCCCTCTACCACCACCACCACCACCCCCACCACTCCCTCTCACCTTGGCCTGCCTGGCAGACACCCCCTCCTCCCCCTCCTCCATCGCCAGCTGCCGCAGCTTCCACGCCCGCCGGTGCCCCGCCTCCCTCCTCTTCCTGCGCTTCTCCTGGTAACTCTTGCGCACCAGCACGATGTCCGGCAGGGACGTCCCCGCGTGTGCGTATTCCTCGAAATCGCCGTCGTTGACCATGTGGGCCAGGTCGTAACCCAGCACTGCGGGTGAATGAAGGGGGGGTTGAGGGTGCTTACTCTGTCATTCATTCACTCCCTCCCTCCCTCACTCACTCGCTCACTCACTCACTCACTCTCACTCATTTCCCTCCCATTCACTGCCTCTTTCACTCTCTAACTCACTCACACACCCCCTCCCCCACTCACCCGTGTCCCCCGCCTTCAGTATGTTGCCCAAGTGACTCCCGACTACATCCATATCACGTACAAACCCACTCACCCGTGTCCCCCGCCTTCAGTATGTTGCCCAAGTGACTCCTGACCACATCCATATCACGTACACACCCACTCACCCGTGTCCCCCGCCTTCAGTATGTTGCCCAAGTGACTCCTGACCACATACGTGTCGTTGTTCTGCCCCAAATCCGCCGCCCTCGCCACCTCCACATCCACCAGCTCATGCTTGCCCGCCCTCACCCCCGTCCCCTCCACATCCAAAACCACGAACTCTGACAGCTGACGGGAGGTCATGAGGGGGCGGAAACCCCAACGCCTGTTAGGGTGGGGGCGAGGGTGGTGGTGAGTGGTGGCTGTTGAGGTAAGGGTTGTGAGGGGTGAGGGCAGCGGGATGGGTGCCGTGTTAACACAAAGCCAGTACTAACACATACGTGCTTTAACACATCAACATGCTCTGCGTGTCTCAGCCCTCACCAACACTGCTCTGCATCTCTCATCTCCCCTGCATATATCCCATCCCTCACCAGTACTGCTCCGCGTTGAGCTGCGTGGCCTGCAGCGTGGCGGGGCACAGCAGCGTCAGCACGTTCGTGACCCGCGTGCACAGCACGATCGGCCCCACGCCCCCCGACGCCTGGAAGAGCTTCCTGGGCAGGCAGATGAGGTCGTCCTTGCAGATGGGGACCATCTCCACGCTAAACGTGTACTGCGGGGGCGTTGGGGGATTGGGAAGAGTGAATAGGGATGTGATTATGATGACGTGTACCGTGCTTGTTGGAGCGTCATGGCAACAGGGATCCTGGTGGATGCATGGGCCGGGGGCGTGCAGTGCCATGGATGTCGTCATGCCACGCACTGCACTATTGCCACTGAAACTCGCATGCAATCGCATCCCCCATCCTCGCCTTGTAGTTGTGGGTGCTCTCGTGGATGTTGTGCGACATATATACAGCATCAGCATCAACAACAGCAAATAACGATAGCACCCCCCATCCTCGCCTTGTAGTTGTAGGTGCTCTCGTGGATGTTGTGCGACACCAACTGCTTGTCGTGGCGGAAGCGCACGGGCACCACGTTCTGAAGGAAGTCGATGAGCTTGACGGCGTGGGAGCGATTGGAGAAGTAGAAATCCAAACCCTCGTGCTTGCTCTTGATGCTGCAGTGGTGGGGAGGGGGGTGTGGGATGCTATGTGATGTGGGTTGACATTCTGCCCTCTTGCTTGCTCTTGATGCTGCGGTGGTGGGGAGGGGGGTGTGGGACATAGGTCATGTGGGGTAGCATTCTGCCCTCGTGCTTGCTCTTGATTCTGCGGATTAACGCGGGAGTGGGGCGGAGTGCAATGTGAGACATGAGTGGGATGTAAGGTATTCATCATCAGCGGTCCACGCCACACACGGCCCCATGCGTGTTTACCCACGCGACTCTCGTCACTACTGACTACTGATGAATGCTAACGATAACTAGTCATCCATAGCCATTCTCGCCTGATGCAGTTCTCGTCTGCGTTGTGCTTGAGGATGAGCTGCTCCAGGTAGAAGAAGGTGCGCTTGTGCTCCACGTGCTGCCTGCGATGCGAGATGGGATGCGGGATACGGGTGAAGGCATGTATGGGGGATGTGGAGCAAGCGGGGCAGGCGTATTGATAAGCATGGCTGTCCCTCAGCTGCACAGACTACATGCCCATCATTGCCCCTCACCTCAGCTGCACTGACTGTTCCCTCGCTGTAATGTCCATAGTCACCCCTCAATCGCCCCTCACCTGAGCTGCACGGACGCCTTCCACGCCTCCCGGTTGGTGTTGGCGCGGTTGCAGTCCCCGCACATGTTGCTCTCGACCACGAACTCGGTCACGAACTGCTGCTGGAGGATCGCCCCGTTGAACACCTGCTGCTGCACTGTGCACTTGACCTTGATGCGGCGGCTGTGGGGCTGCGGGCGGACGGAGAGGCGAGGCGAAGTAAGTGATGCTGTAACGAAGTCTACGGTCATTGTCTCACGTTACTTGTTCACCAGCACTCTTAGTCTATCGCCACTGTCACAGCGTCACCCCCTTTCATTTCAGCACTCTTATATCGCACTCCCACCCATCATCGCTCACCTCCGTCCACACGAACCCCGCGTCCGTCAGCTGCACGTTCTTCATCTTGGGCTTCAGCTTGCTCAGACACAGCTGCAGCAGCTCCTTGCTCTCCAACCCCGCCGTCACCTGCGTTGCCAAGGGGGGACGCGAGTCGGTGATCGCAAACTGTGGCAAGTGACTAGTGGGCGAGGGGCCATGCAGCAATGCCATCGGAACGGTGCAACTTGGACAGCGATTCCATCAGTAATGCGTGAATGCAGCCACAGTGTATCGGCAGAGGGCGCGTGCCTAACACGTGCACACGAGGGCCCTCACCCAGTGCTTGGGGGGCTGGAGGTAGCGCCCGCACTGCTGGCACCAGATGATGCTGGCGTTGCGCGGGATGCCGTCCGTGATGTCCACTTGAGAGCGGATGCAGTTGACGCACATGTTGGACGGGTTGGGCTGCATTGGCACGCCGCACAGGCAGCACAGGCTGCAGGAGGAAGGGAGCGCGTGGCTCGAGGGGAATCCGCGGCGTGGCCATCGGATGTGATGGCACATGCGATAATCTACGTCGCGGTGGCACGCGAGGCGCCCGGAAGAGCGCGGCGCGGCGCGGCGCGGGCGCAGAGGGCCGGCGCGTCTCAACCGCTCGAGAAGCCGACACGCGAGGGCGGCGGCAGGCGTCGCGCACGTGTCGATGAGTACATTGGACGCAAACGGCCACGAGGGTAGGCACCGCGGTCCTCGGCGCGCGGGGCCGCCACTCACACAGTGGCCATCGTCTGCTGCGGGACGAACGTCCCCGGCGCCGCGCCCGGGACGCCGTGAAAGGCGCCCTCCATGACTGTATCCCCCTGCGCGTGTACTGGGGTGATAAACCCCCCTCCGCGGCCCCTGTGCGGCCCGGCGCTTTGCGTGCCGGCTCGCGAACCCTAACGGGCCTCTCGCGCGCCACGTCGATGAACCTGGGCCCCGTGCAAACGCCCGCCAGACCCTCGGATGAATCCAGCGGCGGTGTTCTATGCTTTCGGTCGCAAAAGGACCGAGATAGTCTCAGGCGAGGAAGGTGTCGAAACTAAGAGGCGGGGACGAACGCCAAGTTCTACCGGGAGCCCAATCTTGCGAAGCGTTCGTGCCGGAAGCGCGGAGGACGCGCGCCAGGTGACCCAGGTTTAGTGCGTCAGAAACTTCTCGCTCTCCACGGGCAGTTTTCGCGCTCGTGAAGTCGCGGCTAGGCGCATATGCGATGTCGCTTGCGTCAGAGCGCTCGTCTTTGGGCCCCAGCCCATCTTGTGCCTCCCAGCCCGGTGCGCCGTACCGGGGCGCGCGATTGACCTCCCAGGCGAGTTCCATGGCAGGTTTGAGTTTCTGAAAAACGTGAGGATCCTCGCCGATGGTCAGAACCCCCGGCGGAGGACGCTATGGGCGGGGGCGCAGCGCAAATAACAACGGGGTTTCCTTTGGCCTCTCCGAAGCGACCGCTCGTCTTCCTGGCCGTTCGCCATCCAGTATTGCATCTGAGTATGAAAGACTCCTTGTCGCGAAGGGCTGGGCCGACGCGGCTGCGCCATATCACACCAAAGGCCACCGCAGCGTCTCGCATGCGCCGATTGATGCATAGTCTCCCGCCCCTCGTCCGCCACCGCAGGCAGACTCCCTGACTGAGGAGGCATTGCATCACTTAGCCCATTGGGGCCGGTCGAGCTCTCGAGGAGCGTGCACGATTCGCCATGCCCACCCCCGGCTCGCCGAGGCCAGCCCTCGGGCCCCTTTCTCTCAACGCCGATGCCGACGCCGGGGCGCTGAGGTACATTTCGCTGCTATCCTGCTTCCGCCGCGAAACTCCGCTCACCCTCACTTCCAATCACGCGCTTGAACCAACCGCCCGCTGCGCCCCCGCAGCCCATCGCCCCGCAAGTCCCCGACGCGCCGCGCGGACGGCATCTTCGACCGCGTCGCGGAAGGCGGCGAGAACAGCCCGCACCTCCGCCTGGGCACCCCCGCGTCGCCCGCCCAGTCCGTGTCGCTGGCCCCACCTGATGTCGACTCGCCATCGCTCCTGCTCCAAGGCCCCTCAACCCGCAAGGACGCCCCCCCGACGCCGACGCTCTTCGGCCCCGCCTTCACCGCCCGCCGCGCCCCGCCCTGCCCCCCTTCCCGGAGCCCTGCCTTTGATGCGTCAGAGCGCGCGTTTCGGGCGGCCAAGGCAGCGGCAGAGGCGGCCCTGGAGCCCAGCAGCGGGTCATCGGCCCGCAGCCGCTCCTGGGGCCGCAGGGCCGCTTGGGACAACGACGGCGGGGCCTCTCCCTCCGGTGAGATGACCAGAGCACCATGCCTGTTGCTCACATCACCCCTTACTGCGGCACTGAGTCACCTATCCACGACCCCACCTGTGTGCCCCCCGCTGCACCCGGTACCACCCAACGCATCCTGTGCCCCTCTCTCCACCCCGCAGTTTCTTTTGGCAGCGTAGTGGCCCCTGCCCGAGGATCCCCCACCGCGCAAGAGACCGACACGGCCACCTCTGCCCCCTACGCCCAAGCCCAGGCCCAGGCATCCGCACCGACCCTGCGATTGTCGCCGCTGACCCTCGTCCGTTCCCTCCAACAGGCGTGCTCGCCGCGACCGGGCCTCGCCAAGTGAGCACTGCTGCTGCTGTGCAACTCGTATGCACCACAGAGCTCGTATGCAACACCACCCAGCCCCCTCGCCACTGCCTCGCCATTTCTGCGATTCCTCTGTGTGGCTCATACGGTCCCAGCAACCCTCAACCTCCCCCGCTTGGCCGCAGTGCCTCCACGGTTGCCCCCCCAATGGCGGCCCCCCCCGCCGGCCCTTACGACATCCACCAGGACGCCGCCACCCCTGGCCCCTCCCGCCTGGGGACCCAGCCGGCGTCCGTGTCGAGCCCCGCGAGCCCAGCGGTCGTCATCCCTGCCCTGAGGCGAGTGCACAGTGGTCGCACGGCCTCAACGTAAGCCCCTCCCTCCTCTGCGCAACAGCACATTCTGTACAATTGTCATAAACATATGTGCGCCATCCCTTCATAGCCTCGCTCTTCCCACCACTGTACCGTCCGCAGCCCCGCCCTGGCCCTCGTCACCGCCGCCACCGGGCCCAGGCACGGCCCCCCCCGGACGCCCGCCTCCATCCAGCGCGGCAACAGCGGGGCCAGTCCCTTCGCGGAGCCCGCCATCCGCGTCAGGACGCCAGCCCAGGCGCGGCAGGTGAGGACTGGGAGGGATGGCGACTGTGACATGAGATGGGCTGAGATGGGCTGCTGTGGAATACACAAACACTGGGATTGATGTGTACGTGTGGATATGAGAGAACAATCAGCCAGAGAGCTGGCTGACTGCCCTGCCACGGGCCCATGACACGGCAAGTGGCAAGGAAGATAAGGGGCTTGCAACAAGACACCCCACCCGCCCCCTCCGCAGGCGAAGCTGCCACCCAACCTGGCCAACCTGGCCCCCGCCCTGCGCTTCCTGGCCCACTACGACTCCCCGGGCGGCGCGCCGCGCCCCGCCCCCGGCGCCCCAGCGCACACCAACAGGCGGTCGTCACGCAAGGAGCGCCACGGCCGCACCCGGCACCGCACCTCTGCTCAGAAAGCACCGACAACTGCAACGGAGACGCTGACTGACGACAACAAACAACCCAAGCGCAGCTCGCCCACTGGGGACCAGGCCAGGCACCCGGCCACCTCGCCGGTGGCCCCCACGCCCCCCGCGACGTTCGCTGCGGCGGCGGTGGCGGCGGTGCCAGAAGCACCTGCACCCCGGCGCTCGGTGTTCAAAGAACGATCTCCGACCGGATCCGCGGGGTCCCAGGGCACCAAGTCTCAGGACTCTGGGGCTGCGTGCGGTGATGCGGCACATGACACGGCCACGAGCACGCCCCGGGTGCACCCTACCCAGGGCTACGCCGGCCTGCTGGTGCGGGGAGAGGTCAGCCCCACGTCCGGGGCGGTGGGGCTTTCGTGGCCGCAGCTGGGTGCGGGGTGCGAGGAGGGGGGCTCGGGTGCAGGGACGCGGTCTTTGCTGTCTTCGGCATCGGCGGGCCGGTCGGATCGCACGGGCAGCGTCGCTGGCACTCCCAGGGTGAGGATGGAATGTGGCTGGGGAAGGGTGGGATGTGGGGAGAGGCAGCGGGAGTGACACTAACCAGGATAGTGGTACTGTCACCTCTGTTTCTCTGTATTCGCAACCACATGCGTCATGGCCACCTCTCTCCCATTCACAGCTATGCTCAATTGCCTGCCCTCGCAGTTGGGCCCGGTCAATGTCGACATTGGCAGCGCGTCCCGGTTCGGGTGCGACAGCTCTTCGGACGCCGGGCCGGACGGGGAGCCCGACACTCTGCTCCACGATGCCGAGCCCCTGCGGTGCGTCCTGAGCTACATCAATGTATCACATCGCGTGCCAAGTCACTGATAAGCAGACCATGCCACCCTCACGTCGCACGCTCGCTCCACGCTCTGCAGGCTGGGTCTGGAGGACTTTGGCAGCAGCAGCCCCGCCACGCCTCGGGCTAAGGGTGGCGAGGGGCGTGAGGGTGCGCCCGCCCCGCCCCGCACCCCGGCTCTGGCGGTGCTGCGCGTGGAGGGAGGGCCCACGGTAAGATGCATGGGTTGACTGTTGTCATCGTGTTTTCAGAAACTGCGTTCAGTCCTTGCAACCCCATCAATCTAGCTGCTGCCAATTTGGCTGTGTACAGGAGATGCCCTTTCATCGGCGTCACATGCCCCTCAACCCCAACTGCCCCTGTCGTGCCCGCAGGCCGCGGCAGATGCGGACGCGGGGGCAGGCGGTGTGTTTGGCACAGCGGCGGCGATGGCACCCGCGTTCGGTCACGCCAGGGCTGCCCCCGCTGCTGCCGAGGGCTCAGCGCACACCCAGGGCGGCCAGGGCGACGCGGCTGAGGACGCCGCTGACGCTGACTCTGACGCCGACTCTGACGCGGGTTCTGACATCGTCACAGACGTCTCGTCTGTCGGCGACAGCACCCCGGGCGACGATGTGGTCGACGATCTGACCCATGATCTGGGCGACGAGGCCCATACCCCCACGCAACGCCACGACCAGCCGGCCACCATCACTGGCCCGGCCACAAGCGGTGGCCCCGGCTGTGCCTGGGCCCCGTCGCCCACCGCCGTCGTCACCACCATCAACCCCCTCTTCCGCCCCGACTCCCTCTCTGGGTCACCGTCCGACTCCGCCCAGCCGACATCGCCGTCCCTCACATGCACGGCCACGGGCCCTCACCACCGCCCCGCGTCGCCCAGCTCCCCTCTGCGCCCCGCCAGCCCCGGCGTTTCTGACGCTACCACAGACGCCCCCGCTGCCACCCTCACCTACCCCGCACCGGGCCTCGCGCCCCCGCGCTCCCCCGGCCCCTCCCTCGCGGCCTTCTCCGCCTCCAAAGCCACCCGCGTGCCCAGCGCCGCTCCCGCGCCGCACCCGCGGCTGGCCAGGGAGGCGATGGAATGCGAGGCGGCAGCGGAGGCGGCGTTCGGGGCTGGGGCGGTGCGCGACGGTGGCTCTGTGGTGGCCCTGTCGCCCGTACGCGCACCCCGGGGGTTGCTACTGCCCGGCGAGGACGGTGCCGATGCAGCGGGCGTCGATGGCAACGGTGCCGACGTGACATGCGTCGATGCTACGTGTGCCGAAGTCACAGACGGGTCTCCAGTGCAATGCCCGCCGCCAGCGCGCACCCCTCGCCGCGCGCCACGCAGCGACGTGGTGTCTCCCGTGCGCCGCACGGCGAGGCGCACCCCCTCGCGTCCGACGGTGGGCGACGCTCACGAGGCCCTGCAGGGTTGCGGGTACGCATACCTGCCCAACCGGGCGCTGTTTGGCACCGAAGAGGGTGCAGAGGGGCGCATGGAGGACCTGGCTAAGGACCAGGAGGGGCCTGGGATGGCAGAGGGCGTGACGGTGGATGCGGCGGGCGCCGACGGCGGTGGTGCGGACGCCGAGGCTGTGCCCGCGGCTCACGAGGAGGGTGCCGCGGGGAGCAAGCAGTCCCAGCGCAAGCGGTCGCAGCGCTCGCGGCGGCAGCGGCGGGCCAAGGGAGGCACGGAGGCCCAGGGTGGTGCGGCATGCACAGCTGAGGGGGGCAATGAGGGTGGCGCTGCGGAGGGAGTGGAATCGCCAATGGTGGCTGGGCCGGGGAGCGGCGCGGGGGCGGTGGACGCGGGGAGCAGTCCGAGCCCGGACCAGCTGGTGGTGGGGAAGAAGGCAAAGCGTGGCGGGGAGGGCAGCGACAAGGCGGGTGCGGGCGGGGAGGGGCGCGGGGCTGTGAGGAGGTCGCAGCGGCTGCGGGAGAAGGCCCAGCGGGACGGGCAGTGAGGTGGATGGGGCTTTTATTGGGGAAGAGAAAGAGGGGTGGTGAGATGGAGATGGGTGGAGGAGAGTGCGCGATAGGACATGGCATGGGGAGGTGGAGGGTTGTGGCTTGTGCCCTTTTCATTGGTAATCGCTTAGCAGACCTCGCTTGGGGCTCGTGGGGCCCGCTCCTGGACGCGCTAGGGTGGCATCAAGCACATAGCGCGGCGTAACAAGCGGGCTCTCAGTTCTTTCCAAACGATGTGAACCGTGTCGATATTTCAAACTCTGCCTCGCTGCTTCTGACTGGTACCAACATGTGCCAAGTGCCTGTTTGCATGTGATACACGGTCAGATTCGGATGTCGATGCCCGGTGCCTCCGTACGCATTACAAGAGGTAGAACCACCAGTCATAAATTGCAACCAGACTAACAAGGACCAAAACCCATCGATCCTGGGATCTCTGCCTGCGTCATCCGGGTATCCACAGGTCCATGTCTGCCACGGGCGTGTTGATGATGTGCGCGTCAATGTCCTCAAATGGGACGAAGCAGAACGCTGAGGTCTTCTGCAGGGATGACGGGCATGGGGTGAGGGTGAGGGTGAGGGTGAGGGGGAGGGGGAGGGGGAGGGTGGAGGGGAGCGTTGCGAATATGAGAGAGGAAACAAGGTCGCCTAACCAACCAGCATGTCATCCCTCACCCGCTATGCAAAGGTTGACATGCAGTCACAGTCACACTCACTCAGCCACCCCTCACCTGCGCCACCGGCTCCCCGCTCGCCCCCCCCTCCCCGTCCGGGTCCAACGACAGCGTGTCGGCCATCTCCGTCCCCGTGGCCGTCCTCTTGTCAAACGTCACAATCGACTCCATGTCCAGGCGATTCATGGCGCCGGGGCACGTCGATCGCAGGCGAAGGGACCACCGCACCTCTGTGGTTGGTTGGGTCAATCACGACATCGCAATCAGCGGGGGTGGTATCAGCCACCTCATAACGTCGGGGCCAGTTGATACAACAGCGAATGGGCCCTGCTCGCCTGTCTCTGAGCACCCGTAATCGAGCTTGACGGCCACGCGACCCCCCGACATGCGCCACTGCCCGCAGACCACCTCCCCGTGTGCGGCACTCGCCCCGTCGGCCTTCCGCAGCGTCCGCCAGATGCGGTCGGGCGCGGATGCGGTCGTCTGCGCGAAGAGGAACGATAACCGTGCTTTCCGCACGCTCAGAGCCAAGCGCATCGCGCCGCAGGTCCTCAATTCGCGGCCAAGTAGCAGTCATTACTTGCTCTCACCCGGGTGAGGCACGAGCCGTCCGGGTAGAAGCGCACGACTCGGAAGTAGCACGCGAGAACGACCTCCCGCCCGCCGCGGTGGTTGATGACGCCGGGGCGCAGGTAGTGGTTGCGAGAGACGTAGAGACCCTCGTAGCGAAGACGCAGACGCTCCAGGAACATCAAACGCCTGCGAGCGCGTCGCGAAATGAAGCTCATGCAATGAACCTTTATTGCGAACGAGAACAGCGCGGGAGTCGCGTCGCGCGCGTCACCAGTTGCCCCGGTACTGGCCCAGGATCTTCAGCGTGGTCGACATGGGTTCGCGGCTTGCCCAAGTCTCCAGGCATTGGCTGCGCCACACGTCCGGCGACTTGCTCAGCTCGCGCAGGTGCTTGCACGTGCACGCGGCCCGTGCCACGGCGTGCGCGGGGAGCTGCGGCCGAGGTTCGTCGGGTGTGCGCGGCGGTCGCGCGTTGTTTTAGTCACGCCGCCACGCGGCAAGCAGCGACATGAGCGTTTACAGCCACTCGCCCGGCTGAGGACGAGCCGGATGATCTCATTCGGCAGCGCGAGCAGCGCGCAGTCCGCGTTCACGTCCTCGCCCTCCTCCTGCGACCCTGGGCGCCGCAACCGGACGCCCAACAACGCATACCATGGCCTGCGAAACGGCGAACGCGTCCCGGCGTCCGGAGCGCCGCTGAGAGTGGCGAGCGAAAGTGCAGCGCAGCGGAGCACGGCCTCACCTCCACGACGGCAGCCATAGCTCCGTCGTCGTCGCGCCCGACGATTGCATTCGTCTCCGAAACCGACGGCGAGTCTCGCGAAGGCGCGGCAGAGCTCGCGAGGACTAGAAGAGCGCTTTAAGCGTGGCTTGCGGTGCCGCTGGCGGTGTCGGGCCCTGTCCGCTTCAACCCTTGAGACTCTATGCTTTAAGGATTAATCCATGAGCTTTGCTTATATTTCGCCTACGCGTGCTCTTGGATGTCGGCCAGACACGTGCGCAGCGCGGTGTTGTACGTGTGCGTGCTATGGTCGTGCATCATCGATGGCGCAATCAAGACGCCGTCCGCGCAGAGCTCCGCGGCGTCGGCCCACACCGCCTGGAAGCTCGCGCGGGCCTGCAGGGGGAGGGGATATCAATTATTTGTAGCTTCCCATACCATGCCATGCCCCATATAGCCAGACGATACCTCACAACACATTACACGCTTCCCTCACCCAGTCTCGCCTCGCCGCCCGCACCGCCGCCGCCCGCCACTGCCGCGCACTCCGCACCACCAAATCCGCTGCGCCCGGCGCCACGCCACCGCAGCCCGGCCCAGTCCCAGGCACACCCTCGCCACCACCGTTGACCCCACCCCTGCCACCACCATCATCCCCACCCTCTCCACCACCCCTCCCCCCACCCTCTCCACCACCATTGCCCGCACCCTCGCCACCACCACTGCCCGTACCCTCTCCACCACCATTCCTCCCCGAAGACTTCCCTGCATGGTTATTCACAAACTGTCCCACATCTCCCCCCACATGCCCCGCATCCAAGCCCCCTTTCACAGCCCCGCTCTCTTGCCCCGCAACCCCAGCCGGCACATCCCGTGCCCCACCCACGCCTACCCCACCCTTGTCCCCCACACCACCCTCAGCTGACCCATCTCGCCCCTCCTCTCCCCTCTCTTCATCCCCACCACCCCCACCCCCACCCCCACCCCTCCGTCGTTTGCCCGACAGAGCGGGCAGCGTGATGTTCCACTGCACCTTGCTCAGCCACTGCCGCATCGACTGGGCAGCGCGGGTGGGCCCCGATGCTTGCTTGGGGCACTTGACGGGGCGTACGAGGATGACTTTGCCGGGTATGTGCATCTCTGGGACGTGGATGCGCTCTGCGCGGGAGCGGAAGCGGTCCAAGAAAGCACGGGCCTCCTGGGTAGGGGGGGGGGGGGGGGGGGTGAAGGGTGGTGGTGGTGGCGGTGGTGGGTGAGGGGTGGGTGAAGGGTGGTGTTGAGGAGGGGTGGTGGTGGTGGGTACCATCATTTTAATCATAACCCCTATTCATCTCTCTCCCCCCCACACACCTGCGGCACTTCCTCCATCGGCATGGGCATGAAAGCACCATTCACTCTACTCATATCAACAAATTCCCATCTATCTGTCACCTCTGGTACTTCCTCCATGGGCATGAACGCCCTCTCCGGGTCGAGCAGGTATCCCCGCATGTAAGCCAGAAAAACGCCGGTCTTGCCCAGCCTCGACCTCGCCAGCAGCTCCACCATCCGCGACTGCATCTGTTCCAGTGACCACAGCGACATGCGGGGAACGAGGTCCTTGCCCACCACGACTGTGGTGACGAATAACGACCATGACGCGGCAGTGGCGGGGTCGGCTGTGCCACCAGGAGGGGCCACCGCCCAGCACCGCAGGGATGGGTAGCGCGGGCGCAGGGCGGCGGCGAGGAGCGCTGCGACGGCGCCGCCCAGGGAGTGGCCCGTGAGCACCAGCCGCCAGCCGTGGGACTCTGACACGCCCCTCTGGCGCAGCCATCGCGTGACGGGGCAGGTGCACTGGCCGCTCAGGACGCGCCTGGGGGGGTGGGGGGTTGAGTGTAAGGGTGAGGGGTGGTAGTGGTTGACGGGGGGCGTTGATGGGGTGATGGCTGGCAGAGAGTGACTGAGGTGGGTGGCGAGGGATGAAGGGTATCCTAGTCTCACCTGTCTATCCCCATCACTCGCCTCAGCATGATCTCTTTATCCATCACTTTCGCACCTGAGTATCCCCTTCTCATCGATGTCCCTCAGCGTCGCCACGGCACTGAGCACGAATCCCCCGTGGGCCAACCGATCCCAACCCGAGCCATCCCTGGAATGGAGAACAGACGGCAATGATAATGAGTATTATTACAATGATAACTATCATGATCCATTATCGAGATAGTTATAGTAATAAATGGATAGTGCACCTCCCCCCACTCTCATCAGCACAGCACACAGCACACCCCCCCCCCTACACCCCCACTCACCCCCCTCTCCTCCTCTCCCCCACTTTTGTCAGCGAGCACAGCCGAATGCGCGGCGGCTCAGGCGACCCCTGCGGCTGCCCCGCATCCGCCGCCTCCGCCCTCCGCCAACTGACCTCCGCAAACGCCTCCAAATCCGACATGGGGGCCACGTCGCCAAACACGTCTGGTTTGATGAGAAGGGGGGGGAGTAGAATGTTGGGGAAACTCTATTTGAGGTGATAAGTGGCTGGTTATTATCTGATACTAGTTATTATCTGATACTTATAGAAAGCACTGTTTACATTGTCACCACCTGCATATGACCAGGGCAGCAAAGCACCATTACTCTGCTACTGTTAACACCAACTCTCTCGGCCATGCAATGACCATATCCCCACCTCACCTGTGACGATGTCCTCGACCGATGCTGTGCCCCGCAGCGCCAGCACCACCGCCTTGTGGCCCGGGCTCAGAGCGATGATGTAGGGGAGCTTGGACTGTGTGGACGGTAAGAGAGGAAATTGGCGGTCATGTGTGGATGTAGGGGAGCCTTGCATAGTAACATGGTTACTGTTGTCCACCAGGTGCGAGTGTACACGTCAGCAGCACTACCAGGCAAAGACGCATGCATCTCTACATCTCATATTCACTTCAAGTAGCTTACCAGAAACGAATCCTCGAAACTCGCATAGACGAGGTCGTCGAATCCGATCTTCGCCTTCATAGCCACCGCCTCCACGTCCGCACGGCGGAGACGCGTGAAGCGCCGGCGGGAATCGAAGCCGGGACCCCAGTCCAATTCCGAAACGCCCTCCTCTGCGGTTATGATGATGGAGTATCGATGCTAGTTACTCTCCCCCAACCCCTCACCTGTCCAACGCCCTCATCAACACCCCCGTCACTTCCCATCCATCCTAGTGTGAGAGGGCCCTCTCACCCCCCCCCTTCCCTCACCTCCCTCAGCCCCCCTGTCGCCCTCGGTGCCTCTCCGTGACTTGAAGTATCGCCTCTCCCACTCCTCCCACGTCTGTATCGACTGCCCCTCAGATCGACCGTCCACCGTGCGCGTGTCGCCGCCTGCAACGATGCCACGATGTTATATATATACTGCTGATGTTATATATACACTGTAATATTGAATAAGTAACTTAAAGTTTCTCACACCTTACACCTGATTGTTAACATGCAGCATGTGAGCAGTCGACGCAAACACACAAGCGAGTGGCAGTGCACGCCCCCATCCCCCTTCCCCACCACCCGCATCCCAGCCCATCCCACCCCCAGCTGCCACCCCCTCACTCTCGCGGTGTTGGCGCTTGGCCGCCCTGCCACGCACAGCCCTGGCGATGGCTGGGATGAGCGTCCCTGCCGCCACCGAGTGCGCGCAGTCGTGCATGGCGTCACGCAACCACACGTGTGCCAGAGTGCCCAGCCCCACTCCCGACGCCGAATAGACGGCGTCCGCAAATGCGACAAAGTGACACGCCTCCTCCACCACGCTGTCCGGCACTCGCCGCAACGCCAGACTGAGCCCACGCACGCTCGCGTCGGCTCCCACGGGGTGGGCCTGGCAGCCGCCACCGGGGGGGTCCGAGCTTAGCCGACCGAGCACCTCTGGCCCGCTGCGCACCACCACAGCGCCCTTGTTGCCACCGCCACCGTCGCTGCCACTGCTCTCTTGGCCACCCCCTCCGCTACCCTTGCCCGCCATCTCTGCACTCCCGTCGGAACCACCCTCACGCTCGCTCACCCCGTGATACCCATTCCCCTCTTCTCCCCTCTCACTTAATGCCGCTGCTTGCGCGCCCATCAACTCCGCACCTCCCCCGTCGCCCACCTCCCGCTCCCCACGCCCTCCCCCCGCAATGCGTGCCATGACGTGACCCCTCGGCGCTTCCAAATACGCACTTTGATCAAAGTCACCGCGCTTTTGACTCTCAAACCATCCCTTCCCACCACCACCCATCCCTCTCTCCGCTTGCCCTGCCCCCACTAAACCACCACCACTCTCCTGCCCATCTCCAGCCCCCCTCGCTCCCACCACGCGCTCTCGCCCCTCACTCCTCTCACTGCCCTTCTCTCTCATACCCCCCATGTATCCTTTTCCTCTCCCATCCCCCTCCTTTACCCTCCGTTCCCCTCGCCCCTCCCTCTCACCCTCGCCTTGACCCATCCACCTCACCCCCGCAGATCGGGACGCCTTAGGCAGCCCCTCCTCCACATGTGCATGCTTTGCGGGTGTCGTCACCATTCCCATCCCCTCATTTCCTGATCCCTCACTCCCTGAGGCCTCGGTCACTGGACAGCCCACGTTGGTCTCTGCCGCCGCACCGCCCCTCGTCGCACCCTCCGTCAACCCAACGCTCCCTGCGCTTCCAGATTCACCCCCACTGCCTCCTCTACCACCACCCTCTCTCTCCCGCTCCCTTCTCCGCACCTCCAGAGCCCCCTCAGCCGCCCCCGCGGTCTCCGGAACCTGCGACCCGAACCCAGCCGTTGGGTCCAAACGCGCCTCGCCCTCCGGCTTCCGCTCCCGCTGCCTCTGCGACAGCCACTGCGTCCCGGCGGCATCGACGTCGGCTTGCGGGGGCTGCGCGTGCAGGTTGGGGAGGTAGAGGTCGCGGTTGATCTCGAGGCGGGCCGTCTGCTGCCAGGAGCTCAGGAGCAGCATCGCCACCGCCACGTCAGACTGCAAGGGGAGGACGAAAGAGAACAGTTGCAGCGTGAGCTTGCACAGGGTTATAATGAGTATTACCAGCGATGAGCGCAAACGCAGCGATAGAAACAAGCCCTTTCAGCCGCCCGCCGGCAGCTGCACCCATCCAATCCCGCTCACAACCTCTTGTGTTAGCTTGTAATTACATCTCACCCCGCCGCGGCGGCCTCTCACCAGCGTCAAGTCGAGCTTCCCCAGCGCCTGCCATGCGATGACCGTCAGCCGCTCCACCACCGAGCGCGAGCCCCACGGCTGCTCGTCAGCGCTCTCTGCGCGAAAAAAAGAGAATGCATGACTCCAGAGAGCGGCCAGCGATCCGCGGCGTGGTGCAGGATATGATTTCTTTCTCGCGTTGTCGCCTTTCTGCTCCTCCCCCGGACGCATCGCCCCTTGTCCGCCGCCTGCCGAACCCATGGCCGACTTTGCTGATGTCAGCTGCGCTCCCATCGGGCGGCCGACCACCTCCTGGATGTCCTGGCGCACGGTCCGGGGGCAGCAACAGAGCACAGAGAGGACGCGCATCCGCCGGCGCCATACGCGGGGAGCCCCTGCGGAGGACGTCGAGTAGAAAGCATACAAGCTTGCATGGTCGTCTCAGCTTGTCCCTGTGGCCTACAACACAAGCGCGTGACTGGGAGCAGTGGCATTCCTCGTCGTAAAGGTGCAGGTGGCCGCGCGCATGTCACCGGCGCCGGGAAGCGATCCGAAAAGCACGCTGATAGCGAGTATGAAAAGGCCTAGAATGACCCAGGCCGATATGATGAGGGCTGAGATCCCGACGGTGGGGCGGTGGCAGTGCGGAGGCCTTGTCCGAGTTGCGATGGCGTGGTAAGCCGTTGCGGCCGATGTCAGGACCGCAGAAGCGACATGGCAGCCAAAAACCATCCCAAGGAGCAGCTGCGTGAACCGGCGCTTCCTCGCCTGCGGAGTAACGGCCTTTGCAATGCCAACTCGAGGACAATTGACCCCCGCGACGTCACAGAGCATCGGAACATACATGTTGGTATCATGGTATAATGGTTACGTTTGTCGGGTAGAGCGAGAGGCGAGCGACGGGGGATTCGCGAGTTTGGGCGCACGGCGTCTGCTGCGTCACCTCCAGCACCGTGCCGCGCGCGCAGTAGAGGACGATTGCGAAATCCGTGATGACGAGCGCTCCGTAGACGCAGCAAAGCGCGATGAGCGTGCCGTTGAGGGCCCGGGAATGTGACGCGTAGCTTCCGTGGCGGCAGGCGGGCGAGAGGCGCGTGAAGGCGCGGGACGGGAGGACTACAACCAAAGCGATGGCCCAGCAGAGATGGAATATGCCACCGAGGAACATGGGGAGCGGGAGGTCGTCGGTGGCGAGGTGCCACTTGATCCCCCCTGGCCACGTCCGCATGTGCGGCATGATGCAGCAATGCTGATGCTGCAACTAGCGCTTGAAAGTCGCCATTATACTGCCGGGTGGTCTCCGTACACCTTTGGTGGCTGCCAAGACTTCAAAGGGTTGCGCGCAGGAACCCGTGAATGGGGTCAAAGGAACGCGTAAGGTGCCGTGTCAGTATTTGCAAGGTTCCTGTGTCGGGCACCGCTTGGGAACAGCGATCAGCCCTCGAGACAACATCAACACCGGCTACGTAGATAGAACGCTGGATGGGCCCATCGCCACGCGGGCGCTGGTGGCCGCTGGTGGTAAGCCCTTGCACGCACACCCTGTCCCGTCCCGCCCATGCGAAATCGATCGGAGCGAGGGTGCGGCGCAGAGCTGGGCGGCATGAGAGATGAGGGTTAGGGAGCTTGGCCTTAAAAGCGGCGGCGCGTGGGTCAGCGGGCGCTCGGGATGCGCACCCCGCTGGGCTGGCTGGGCTGCGGGGGGCCCCCGAGGGTGGCTTCGAGGACGGGGAGGGGCACGGGCTGGTTGAGGCAGGGGGGGCAATACCAGGCGCCGCTGGGGATGTGGTCCAACCTCGCACTGCGGGGGTGAGAAGTGCTGGTGTTGATGAGCGCCTACTACTAGTAAGTGCTTATGGACACCAGCGGTGGCAGTGACGCTACCAGATTGGACAGATGAAATAGCATAGCTGCTGGCATCGATGAGTGTCGGTCAAGTAATGGTGCCACTGCGCACCGCCCATCGGCCATGCATGGGCCACCGCACGGCCGCGCATCACACGACGTCCGTGCTTCATCCCATGCCCCTCACCATTGCATGCAGAGGCAGTTGGGGCATGGCCCCTGAGGCCCGGTGCCCTCGCACAGCAGCAGGTCGCCGCCCAGCCCGCACGAGATGCAGTGGTACGCCCAGTGACCCGCGTCCGCATCCGCCTCCGCAGCCGGCGGGGGCGGCGGTGCGGCGCTGGCTGCGCGCTTGCTGCCCGGCGTTGGCGCCTGCACCTCCGCAGCGCGTTTGGCGGCGCCCCGGGTCGCGTGGGGGTCCGCAGCGCTTTTGGCCATGAGCCCGTTGCGCTCCAGGTAAGCGAAGAGGATGGCGGAGCGGTCGCGGAGTACGGCGGCGGAGTAGGTGGCGAGCTCGAGGGACCCGCGGGTGATGGCTGCCGCGACGTCCCCCTGCCATATGCGTCTCTCGTTGAGGTTGTGCCACAGCTTGCCCGGGTGCTTGGGGTCGTCGTCGTCGATCTCCTGGGCCACCAGGGGCACCACGCGCGTCATGCGCACTGCAATTGAGGGGGGGAGATGGGAGAGGTGAGATGAGAGGTGGGGTGAGAGAGGTGCTTGGTGGGTGCAGCAGTCATGCGCACTGGGGGGGTGGGTGGGGTCGCGTCACATGCACCCTGCATTTGGGGGGGGGGAGATGAGAGGGGTGGGGTGGGAGAGGGGGTCGTTATGTGCAACAGCCATGCGCACCGCGGGGTGGGTGGGGTCGTGTCATGCACATTGCCCCAGTCCGTCCCACTGCCCCCATCCATCACACCGCCCCACAACGCACTTGACACCCTCATGTCACCAGTCACTCACCCGCCACCCTGTCTTCTTCATCCTCCGGCCGCCTCTTCCTCCTCCCCCGCTTGCGCTTCTCCTCCATGGCAGCAGCGCCGCGGGGGGCACTGTCGCCGCGGCCACGGCTGGCGTAGCGGGGGGCGGACTGCGAGGGGTGGGAAGGGGTGGGGGACTATGGGGTGGGGATGGAGGCGCGGCTGTTATGCGAGACAAGCGCCGAGTTGTCAATGACTGGCGACCAGTTCCTGTGCTGTATCGCTTCCTGTATTGCACACACAGTCCCCTCACAGTCCCTTATCGCTTCCACCAGTCCCGTCTCTCCCATCCCACCCCTCACCTCCTCCCCCTGCAAGTCCTGCATGGATCCGTCCCACTCCATCCCCACGTCCGGACTCGCCGCACGCGCCAACTCTTGCGCACCACCACTGCCGCCACCACCGCTGCCACCGCCACTCGCACCGCCACTCGCACCCCGCCCGCCACCGCCACTCGCACCACCACCACCCGCGCCACGACCTTGTGCGTCCGCTCCTGGCCCTCCCTGCACCTCGTTCCACTCTGGGCTGAGCCTCTCGGCGTCCACCGGGTGCATGTCCTTGACCCTGTCTGACAGGGCAATCCCCGTCAGATTGTCGATGGGGTCGGGGGCGGCGCCAGTGACGGCCGTGGCGCGGTTGTCCAGGCGAGTGATGGCCATCTCAATGACCGTCTGCGGGGTGGCAGTTGTGTTATGGACACGGGTGATGTTAATTAAAGAGAGAGTTGCAGGGCAGAGGGGGCATACCATGACCGTCATGCGCACGGGCTGCCCCTCACCATGCACTCGCACAAACTGCGCACGTCCTGGATCGCCTGCACCCGCGACTGGAAATCCGAGAGGGACAGGTCCCCCAGGTCACCCCCCGCGCGCCAGACCTGCGTGTCAGGAAACGATCCTCGATGTTCACATTGATAATCAGATCTGCAGCTAATCCATGCTCGTCCATGTCTCGACTCCAACTCACAGACCCAGCAACCCCACCGCCATCCCCCCCCGCCCCGCTCGCCACCACTCCCTGCCCACCCCCCACCACCACCTCTCTGCTACCCTCTGCCCCTCACCTGCTGCGCCATCTGGTCCAGCAACAGACCCATGGCGTTCGCCCACCCCGCCTGCACCTGCGCCGTCGCCTGTGCCCGCTCCTCCTGCCCCACCGCACGCATCGACCCGACCAGCCCCAGCGAACCCTGCTCTCGCCCCACGCCGTCCTCCAGGCCCGTCAAGTGCGTCGTCCTCTCCCCGTACTCCTCTTCCTTGTCACGCAACCCCGGCAACGCACCACCATGCACCCCACCCCCATGCACTGCCCCGTGCATCTCTGAACCCAGGACAGGGCCCGTGGGCATCACTCGATCCACCCCGCAGTCCTCCGGACTAGCCATCCCCGCCGCCAGCGCCCCAGCGGGCACGTTGGCGCCCGTACTGGGCGTGCTCTGCTCCGCCGCCCCCGGCGCCACCCCCATGCCGCGCCGGCCCTGCCCCGCACCACCCCCGCCCTCGTCGCCCGCCGCAGCGCCCGCCGCCGTCTCCGCGCCGGAGCTGGCGCGCCCCCGCGCCCCCTCGGCGCCCTGCCCCGCACCGCCCGGCGGCGACAGGGCCGCAACAAGCAGCGTGTACCTGGCAAGCAGCGCCCTTCGCAGTGGCCCCTCCCTCTCGCCCCGCACCAGCATCGATAGGATGGCGGCGTCGAGCTCGGCGCGGGTCGTCAGGACGCGCCACTCGGGGGGCGCGGCTGCTGGGCTTGGTGTTTCTGGCAACGCCTCTGGCGTGTCGAGCGTGGGGGACGAGGCGGGGCGGGGCATGGACGAAATGGAGCGGTGGGGGGGGCAGGGGAGGGAGCGGACGCCCCATGGATCCATCTGGGGGGCAGGAGGGGATGTGAAAGAGGTTTGGTGCATGATAGTGGGAGATGATTGCGTGAGAGAGAGCCAGGGAGCCACCCCAGGCTTGGCAGCCACCAAGCAGCCACCCAAGCCCAAAAGTGTGCCCCTTCTCACCTCGGGGTCTTGCACGAGGATGCACGATGGCTCCGAGAGCAGCCACGTCCACCGACAGAAGTACCGGTCGGTCCCGAGGGGCTCGGTGCGAGTGGCGGCAATAGACGCGACATCCGCGAAGGCACCCGGGATGCCGTCCGGGGTAGCCAGCGGCGCGGCGAGGCTCGGAGAGAGGCGGGAGAGGCCCACGCGGGAGGCGGAGGGGCCCATGGCTGGCAGGGTGGGGGTGCGCGGGACGGGCGCAGCCGCATCGGCAGCGGAGGTGGCGCCGAGGGCAGGCAGCGAGCCCGCGAATGCCGGGAGGGCCGGGCCCGGTCCGCGCGACGTGGCGAAGTTCATGCTCGCCGTCGAGTCGTGAGCACGGAAGCCGATGGGGTCGCCTGACGTAGCGGAGGGGTGGGGGCCGCCTGGGGTGGCGTTGCGGTCGAGCGACGTGGGGTTGGGTGGAGTGGCGAGGGCGGTGGGCGGGGCGCGGCCGGGCATGAGGGAGAGGTTGTTGTTGCTGGCGGCAGTGGGGAGCAAGGACATCGGGGGGAGGGTCGTGGGGACCTGCGGGGGGTAGACAGCACAGCACAGTCGGCAGTGAGCGACTTTAAACGCTAGCAAACGCAGCCAATGCACAGACCATCGCATCCTTTCCACAGACATCCTTTCCGCTAATCCTCGCGTCCCAGCAAACGCAGCCACAGCACCCTTCCCCACCCTCCCACTCCAGCCATCGCAGCCACTGCACCCATCCCACGGACATCACACACCTGAGCCCCACCCCCCTCATCCCCGCGCGCCCATTCGCTGTCCGGCGGCATCGCCTCCTGCGCTGACCGCCCCGCCCCGCCAGCCTCCAAGCTGCCACCCTCAGACATGGCCGGCGTCATGCTATTCAGCACCATGTCTTGCACCGACGCCCTCCCAAACGCCCCACGCATGCTCACGTCCGCACCCACGGCCCCAGACTCCCCCATGCCGGCGTTGCCAGTCCCCGTGCCAGTGTTCAGTGCCCCGCCCAGGTGACCCGTGGCGGGGAGAAGGCTCACGGCACTCGCGCTGCCCAGCAGAGTTCCCACGCCCGCTCCCGCCCCCCGCCGGTGCGCGTCGGATCGCAGGCGAGCCTCGTCGGCCCTGGCGGCCGCCGCCAATCGCTGGTCCATCACTGCTCTGAGCTCCGCGGTGTCTGCTGCATCGTCACAGAGCGCTCTCAGTGCGCGTGCCAGCTCTGTGGCCGTCAGGGCGTGGAGGGGCGCCTGGCCCATGCGTGCCGCCGTGCGCACCAGCCACACCTCGCCGTCCACGGCGGTCGTGTCACTGGGGAGGTCGCCGATGCTGCGGGGGCGATGGGGAGGTAGACGGTCAATGCTTGTTACAAATGTGCTGTGCCAACATCAAAGTCATGTAATACACAGATACGGCTGCACTGCAATCCAAGCCGAACAAGATTATCACTGCGAACCTATCCTCCCATCAGAGCACCAAGACTGTCAGCACTCATACAATACAATCACGCCCCTCTCCTCCACCGCCATTCGCACAGCCGCTCACTTGAGGATGTCGAGGAAGTGCCGTGGATCAAAGTCCTTAAGTCCCCGCGTAAAGAGCACCGCGCGTCGGAAGACCTCAGGCCACACCGCCTCCTGCAGGATGCGCAGCCACCGCTTGACGCGGGACCCCTTGGGTGAGGTGTCCTTGCTCGCGAGCTCCTGGGAAGGAGTCGAGGAGAAGGGCAGGGGATGAGATGAAATGAGGTGCGGTGAGGTGAGGTGAGACGAGGTGAGACGACCGGTGTGTTTGTGGCAATGCGTCTGTCGCGATGTGTCACCACCCTCACCCTCACGCTCACCCACCGTAGGTCCCCCACAAGCCCCCTCTCACCTGCAACAACACCCGCAGGAGCCCCACGAACAACCTCCCGACGAGGGGGTGGCTCGGCCCCTCCAGCACCGCCTGTGCGACGTCCGATGGCCGCATCGGGCGCACCCCCAGTGCCTGGCTGAACGCAGCTGTGAACTCCGCCACGCAGACGCAGTCCTCAAACGCCTCGCGGGGCAGGTAGCCCGGGTCGGCGACGAGCGGGGGCAGCGGAGGGGTGCACGCCTGGGCCGAGAGGGCCGCGGCGGCCCGGGTGCATTCCTGGGCCAACGCACGCAGGCGTGCGGCCACAGCGGGGGCGGTCGGCGCGAGCGGGGCGGCGTCGGCCGGGTCGGCGCCGATGGCGGGACCGAGTGGGACGGCCACGCCCTCCTCCTCCGCCCACTCCTCCAAAACCGCGTCCCCCGGGCCCTGCGCCAGCCAACGCAGGGGCAGCCCCGGGGCCCGCAGCAGCGCCTCGGGCCACTCCACGGGGCCGTCTGCGCTGAGCCCGGACGCGGCTGCCGTGGCTTCCAGCCGCTCTGCCTCGGCCAGGCAGCAAGCCGCGTGTGACCGCAGCCGATCTGCGTCCAGCTCCGCCTCCCGAACCGCCTCTTGATCCTCCAGGAACCTGAAACGAGCGGAAGAACAGATAACTCTATTGTCTATTGTTGAGACCGGGCTGGGTCAACAGATTAGATCGACACGCGCGGCACCCTGTCACGTTTGTCTCGCAACCCCCGCATGTGATCTCATGCCGCAATACCCATCACCCCCGACTCACTTGGGCACCGACACGCGCCGCGCTTCCGCCAACTTCCGATCCCGCACCGCGTCCCGGGCCCCCGACCCCCGAGCCGCGCCACCCCCGCCACGCCCGCCCGTGCGCCCACCGCCCTTGCCCACCGACTGCGCGCCCTCTCCCCCGTCCTCTCCCCCGCTCATCGCCGCCCGCTTCTTGCCTCCGCGCTCCTGCGAGCCTCCTTGGCTCCCGGACGGCACCGCCCGGCAGTGTGCACACCATGCGCCTGGTGCCTCTCCCAAGCACGCAGGGTGGAAGCCTCGAGCACAGGCCGGGCACGTCGCCGCCGCCGCTCCCGCTACGTCCAAGCCCTGCCCACACGCCTGCGGGAGTCGGGAGGACAGCTGTGAGACGACGTGAGATGGCTGTGTGACATGCTAGTACAACAGCTGCGACGTGCAATGCCACGACCCCCCCCAATCCAACAAGCCCGGTTCCCACATCTCCCCCATACAGCAACACCTTAGATGCTGGCAGCAACATCCCGTCCTCGCCCCATTCCCTTACATCCCTCCCAACAGGCATGTGCAAGTTGCAACACGCGCCCATTCGACCACTACGCACCGGGCACGTGACTCCGTCCCAGACGAGATTCGGGGCAGAGCGGATTTTTTTCCTCGCCGGTTCGGAGACCGCGGGGGCCAAGACCGACAAAGCAAAGCGCCCCTTGGACAGCTTGGTGAACACGGGGTCGCCCCCGCATGCGGCCGTTACGAGTGACCGCGCACTCTTGGCGCTCGGCCAGTCTCGCAGCCCCTGGTCCTGCATCTCATCCACGATCTGCTTCACCGTCATTCCCTCCTCGCCCGCCTCCCACAACACCTGCGAGGGTCAGATCGGAGGGCTGTCGGTCGCTGGCCCAACCAACGAGCCGTCAAGAGGCTGTAAATCACTTGACTGTCCAATTGACATCAATTGCGCAATCAGTCAAGCCTCTTGTAGTATGCAACCCAGGTACACAGGCTGTCAGCCTCGCCACCCATCCTTCAGCCTCCGCCCCTCCCAACCCCACAACGTATCCAAGCCTCACCTGGACGATGCCGTGTTTCACGTGACCCTCCGGATAGCGGCTGAGCAACTCCTGCAGCTCCGACGCGGGCCGAACGTCCCGGGGATGCCCCGCATCCTCGTGAACCAACAGCTCCGCCCTCGCCCCAACCGACGCCGCGCCGCGGACGGGCGCCGCCGCGCCGTGGGACGACGCCCCGAGGTTCGGAGAGGGCGCACCGGCGGAGCGGCCCGCGCTGGCGCCCCGGCCGGAGGAAGAGGGTGCGCCTGCGGTGCGCTCCCCGCTGGATGCCGGGCCGGGCACTGGCCAGGGCCCAGGGACCATTTGGCGCGGCCCCGGTGCCGGCCCCGTCTGTTGCCGAGGCACGACGTGGGCTAGGACGGCCTCTGGGATGGTGGCCGTGATGCCGTAGGCCTGGGCCAGCTCGGGGTGCACCGCCCAGATGCGGTGGAGGTTGGGGATCCCCCGCACCGCCAGCTCGATCGTGCTGGCGCGGACGAACGCCTGGATCTGCGCCTCCGTCACCTGCGCGCGCGCGGCAGCAGACGGGGCGGTTACATACACAAGTCTCAACCGGCAACAAACGCATGTTAGGGTGAGTGCAACCCAAGCCAGCTGACCGGGCAGCAGCCATCACGCTTTGCACATTCGCAATCGCTCGTCATTGACGTTTCCGCTAGCCTCGGAGCCCCCATGGTGGCAACACAGGCCCAGGGCCGATGCATAGGAACACCGATCATCGCAGCCCCACCCCGTCGCACCTGTGGGTAGCGCTGCAGGTGCGCGCCCGGCGCCTGCGCCATCTGGCCGTCCGGTAGCCGCAGTTGGTATAGGGTTTGCCCGTCCGGTGCGGGATCCTCCACGGCCGGCAGCTGCTGCACCAGGCGCATGAGCTTGGCGGAGCGTGGGGGCGGCGAGATGTCGGTGCGCATGCTGGAGATGCTGACGACCTCCGCTGGCACAGGTGCGCCGTCCCCCAGGGTGGCGATCACGCGTTCGCCCGGCATGAAGAGCCTGCAGGGGCCGGGAAGCCACATGAAGTGCAGCGGTGCTGGCGTGCTCGCTGGGCCGATCGCGCTGGAAAACGCCCGCAAGCCGCGCACTGAGTGCTTGATAGTTGTGGGACCAACGAGACCGGCCAGAGACCCGCGGGCAGCGGCGCCGAGGCACTGCAGCGGGGCTGCAGCGCCGGGCGACCGGTTCCAGGCGAGCCCCGCACCTGGTCAGGTAGTCCAGGACCTCACGCGAAATGGCGGTGAGGTCGGCCATGGCGTGGTGGATGTGCAGGAGGACCGGGCCGTGCAGATGCGCCGGAAGCATGTCCGCTGCGCACGGGGCACGAGTTCCTGGTCGGGAAATACGTCGCTGCGCTGATCCGGCGGGCCGAAGAAACCACACCGCGACTGGGTCTCTCCCCCGTCGAGTCGCCCGCGGGTCGCTCTGCCGGGTCGGGCTCCCCGGGCTCGTGCAAGGGGAACCTAGGGCACGCAGCGCGCAGCTGGGCAGGGCAGCTCACCAAGCTGCTGCCCGGCCGCGCCCGGAGGCCTATGGTCCGGCTGCAGCGCGTGGAACGACATGGCGCCCGGAAAGCCGCCCGATCTCCATGGGCGGGGAGGAGCGTCCTGCACCTGGCCTTTCCAGGGCTGTGGACCACGTTCAAAGGGCCGAGCGTCGCGCGCGTCCCGCGAGGGAACGGCGGGGACACGAGAAAAAGATTAAATTAAGCTTTCCTCCTCGTCTGCGGCTCGGACGGGATCGCGGTGCGTCGGACCTCAACCTTCCGCGGTCGATGGAACGCGGAATCCCGATCACGGGGCGCAGCGCAAGTCTCTCAGCCCGCAACTATACCGACATTGTGCCACCGGAGCGGGACATCGGTGCTGCGCCCCAGCCCCACGCGTGGGGGGGAGCCCCAAACCTCACCGAGGGCGCTCACCAAGCGTGACACTGCCAAATGCAGCCTCGGACCCCGCACATTCACCACCCACAAACGGCCTTTCTCGGCAGGAGCTCCACCAGCGGCTTGAAGCATGGCGAGACGGAGTCGCCAGTGCTGGCGTCAGAAGCGCTCGTTCAAAGACCTAAGGGCCCGGCATCGGCAGCTGCGGCCTCTACACTGTGTACTCGCCCGGCCCCGGCAGCGGGAAGAGCGATGTGCCACCCAGGCTCTTCCCGGTCTCTCCGCGCTTGATCTCGACGGGCTTGATCTCCGAGAAGCGGTCGCCCGACCCGAACTTGAAGCCGCTCGAGTTCTTCTTCTTCGACAGCCGCTGCGGGCGAGGGACTCGTCTCTCTTCCACGCTTGACCCAGGCTCGGCAGTGAGCGGCAACACGTGCATGCCCGTCGACCTCGCCCAGCTGCACCCACCTGCTGGCCGATGGATGACACCGGGTCGTAGTTGGGTCCCGGGGAGTGTTGTCCCTGCCACTCCTTCTCGTGCTGGGGCGAGTAGTAGAGCTTGGAGCGCTTGTCACGCGTGTCGGTGCCGATCTTGCCCGTGGGGGCCGTGGCCTTGCGAGACACGAGCTGCCGACCGAAGGACGACCCCTGGGTGTAGTCGCCCGGGCCCGGGTTCCTCAGGTACGACGGCACGTTGCCGGGGGTGCCCTGCTTCATGGGGTCATACCGGCCCCCCTTGCCGGAGAAGCTGTACGACGGAGCGTCCCCGAGGTTGCCCGCGGGCATCTTGCCGTCGCCCACCACATGGCTGCGGAAGACAAATCCGTGGGACAACTTCGGCAAAGCTGAGCTCACTGTGCTAGCGAGGGACGATGCTAGCAAAGGGTTCGTACACCGGGGGTGCATGCGTGTGCAGGCGTCTCGCCTGGGGCAGTAGAAGTCGGCCCAGAAGTCGGACTTGAAGTTGCTCCAGCGATTGCCCGTCTTGAACTTGGCCGTCTCGAAGTTGCCCCTTGTGGACAGGAGCTGGGGGCCTAGGGAAGACGGCGCCGTGTAGGAGCCAGGGCCGGGCCCCGGGTCCGCGGGGAGCACCGACAGATCGCCTCGAGCCCTGCGTGGAGTCAAGCGAGCGAGGTTGGCTTCCAGATGACAGCCGGTGTCAGCACGGGCGCTGCGGGAGGCCTTCCAAGCAGCCTACGACCCTCGGTGGATGGTCCATGGCAAGGCCCAAAGCGCAGTCGGCCTGCGCTGCGCACCCGAAGCGGTAGGACGGAGACGTGGCGTTCTTGGACAGGACCTGGGACCCCAGGGCAGACTTGGGGTCATAGTTGAAGCCCGGGGACACGGTCCCAAGCAGCAAGTCGTCGCATCCCTCCAAGTAGACGGGGTCGCTGCGCTTGGACGTCCCAAACTTGGTCTGCGGAGGGGGAGATGGGGATTGTTTCATAGCGCTTTTGCGCCTGGCGAGGCATCCAACCCACACCCTTTGCGCCCTCACGTAGGGGGCCGTCTGTCGCTTGGAAAGGACTTGCGTGCCGAAAGTCGACTTGGTCCCGCCAATCTCCACCGAGGTCGTCATGGTCGCGGGGCACGGGCGCGGTGAGCGCGCGCCGGGTGGCGTGCAGGTGCTGGGGGCAGGGCTGCCGGGCGCGGCGTCGCGGCGCAAACGGGCAGCTTGACAACTAGCGCGGCGTATGCGCGTTGAAAAGGAGACGGCTACTGTGCGAGCGCTCACCCGCAGCGCCCCCCGCTCAGCGGGCTCGCGACACCAACACCTCAGCTGCAAGGCCCCCTTGCGCGCTCGTGCCCGCAGTGGAGACCTGCAGACGAGTCACGAGCAGGCTGATAATGAGACGAAGAATATCTCAACGCAGTCTGGGGGCGCAAAGTCAACCGTGCAGCCCGCTTCAGGCACTCCCATGTGCCTGCCGGGCATCGCATCTCGCGGCCCTTGTGCGTAGGCAGGGGCGGCCATAGGCAGCGCTGACCGGTCATAACAAGCCTCCTCGTCACAGCCTCTATCAGAATCGCCATGCCGACGTTTAGCTGCGTCCCCAGGCGTTGGACGGTAGGTGCATGTCGGCCCCCAGTCACCTGGGTGTCGCCTTGAACGGCGTGCACTTTTAGTAAATGCGTCCACTGAAATGTCAAGCGTCATCGCCGGGACTTCGGTCGCCGGTCAGCGGGGAAGGACCACAGCCAGTCGGACGGAGGCTGACACGGGCCGATCCTTGCGGGATGGGGCATCCTTGCTGTCGGGGATTGCCCAGATGCGGTGCGCACCATCGTCGGCGCAGCTCGGCGACTCGATCCGGCCTGAGGTGACAGGTAGTATGCGTGCGCTGGGCATCCGCGCTCCTCTTGCGACCGCTGGGAACGACGGGATTTCCTCGCGGTTCTCGGTGGCAACATTGGGCTCCTGGTCCCGTCGCTGGTCTCGTCTCATCGCTCCAGTCGCCTCCCCCGCAGTGGTTGACCCTTCCGGGGCCCGTTGCGTCGCCGTCGCTCGACAATCGATCATCTGGCGATAGGCATGCTGAGGAGTGTCGGCAAGAGGGCCTTGAAGGTGATCACACAGGGGCATTGACGGCCGCATCGCCCGATAACTGCTCAGCGTCCCTGTGGGCGCGCGTGGAGAGCGCTGGTCGCCACTTTCGTGCCTGGGCCCCACGCAGGTCGGCCTCTGGATTGGGGGCCTGGCCGCGCTCGGCCACGTCGTGGAGCGCTACCAGTTCGCGAAGACGACCAAGCTGCCCAAGGCGTTTGTACTTGACGTCGACTTTGACGACCACCAGGGTGCGCGCCGCCCGCTGCGCCATCGCGGTGCGAGAGAAACTAGTGCTCTCTACTTGCGACGCCACTCGGTGTCCCCGTGCGCGCAGTGGTCGAGACGGCTCCGAGCAAGGTGGAGCAGATTTTCAGGCCGAGCAAGAAGTACGAGCTGCGCAGTCTGCTGGAGCACATCGCCGCGGCGGGGAACGACAATCGCGTCAAGCTGCTGGAAGGTGCAGGCGGGGGAAACCCGGGTAGACTAGGCGGGCGTCTCTCGTTTTACGCTTTGCAAACACCAGCGTTTCTCCTCGACTCCGCAGTGCGCCTGGGCCTCGGTGCGCCGAAGGTGTCCGGCCTCGCGACCATCCAGGACATCCGCGACGCGATCCACGCGTTCCGGGACGCAGCGGGCGACCGGGGAGCCCTGGCCGTCGCCCATGCACAGAGCTACGGGGGCGCGGCGAACGGCACGCCCGCCTATCTGATCGCCTCCGCCTGTGACAAGGTGCGTGGCGATTAGCACATACATGCTGGGCCACCGCATCACCCAGCACACGCACCCACCCCCATACCCACCACCCACACTCGACACCCCACCCCACTCTCCCTCGTTCTCCACCCCCCCAGGTGTGGGTGATGCCCACGGGCCGCCTGAGTCTCCTGGGCGTGGCATCCCAGCAGGTCTTTGCGCGTGGGTTGCTGGACAAGTACCACATTGAGTTCGTATGTGCCAAGCGGCGCGAATACAAGAACGCCGCCAACATGCTCACGGAGGCGAGGGGGCGTGTGTGGTGGTCGTTGCATTGTGGTTGTAGCAGCGTGCTTGTCAGTTGTAGCTGACCATGCGTGCTCACGTGCTCACGGAGGCGATGGGGCATGCGTTCGTGACTTATGTGTTAGTTGGACTGTACACCCGCACCCACACCCACACTGCCACCCACACCCACACCCACACCCACACCCACACCCACACTCTCACCCACACCCACACTGCCACCCACACCCACACCCACACCCACACTCTCACCCACACCCCACACTGCCACCCAAACCCACACACACAGCACCCCCACCCCCCATTCCCGCAGACGGGCTTCACGAAGCAGCATCGCGAGGCGACTGAGCACATCCTGCAAGAGGCTTACACGCTCATCTGCGAGGCACTCCAGTCGGACCGATCCCTGCGCCAGCGGCTGGTGTGGTGGGCGATGCGGGAGGCGCCGCTGAGCGCCGCGGACGCTCTGCGCTACGGCTTTGTGAGCGAGGTGGTGGCGGCTTCGGATGTTACAAGGAAGCTGGTGGACGCGGCGCATGACGGCATGCGGGGGTGGGTCAAGCGGGAGGCGAAGAAGGACGAGGGGGAGCTTGCGCAGGGGTGGGAGAAGGTGAGGGGCTTGGGAGGGTGCATGGGGGTGGGAGTGCGCATGCTTGGTGGGAGATGGTGGGAGGTGGGACGAGGCGATGGGGGTAAGTGATGGCAAACAGTGGAATCACGCGTGGGTACTCATAATTACAATAACGTTATAAAGCAGTTGGTATAGCAGTTCGCATCAACCTCCCCTTTCCCATCTCCCCACTCAGGTGGTGGACGCGGTGGTGGATGCCTCAACCATCGGTCGCGTGTCGCTGGGTCGCTACATCAAGGCGTGCATGGCTAAGGAGGCACAGGCGGACAGGCGCTTTGAGAGAGAAGAGGCCTGGGGGCAGCTGCGGAAGGCGGTGGGCGAGGCGTGGGACGAGGTGTGGGGTGCGAGGGAGGGTGGGGAGGAGGGGGCGGAGGGGTTGAGCGGGATCAAGAGGGAGAAGGGGAAGCTGCCTTTGGGGGAGAGCGAGGAGGCGGGCAAGGGGGCGGAGAGCGGTGGGGAGGGGGCCAAGGCGGCGCCCACGCACACGACGGTGGCGGTGGTGACAGGTGAACGGTTGGGGTTGGTGGGGTGATGTGGGAGTGGTTGGAGTGGTGATGGGTGCATGGTGGGTGTGGGAGTGGAAGGCGTGGTGACAGGTGCGGGGTGGGGGTGGTGGGGTGATGTGGGAGTAGTGGGAGTGGTGACAGGTGCGGGAGTGGGAATGGTGGTGCGTGTGGTGGGGTGCCGTGCGAGTGGTGGCGGTGGTGACGGGTGCGTTTGGTGTATGGGTGGTGTGAGAGGTGGAATGGAAGGTGCGTAGCTGAGAGTGGTGTTGACTAAGACGATGTCTTAGCCGCGAACACCGTCTCTCCTCCCCCGCAGCTGCCGGCCCCATCTACGACGGTCGGAGGAGCGAGACGCAGCGGCAGGGGGCGGGTGTGTACGCGGCAGACTTCGTCAAGACGCTGGTGAGCGTGGGTGGATGGGGGTATGTGCACGATGGTGGCTTTGTATGTCAGGGCGCTAGTTAGCGCAGGTGGGGGTACGTGCATGACACACCACCCCTCTCATTCCCGTTCTGAGATATCATCAATGCCTCAAATATCATCAACAACTCGTGCCTCACCCCCGCAGAGCGATGTTGCCAAGGACGAGTCGGTGTCGGTGGTGCTGCTGCGGGTGAACAGCCCCGGGGGGTCGGCCGCCGCGTCGGAGCTCATCGCCAGGAAGATACAGGAGATGAAGTGAGCAATGGGGATGGGGGATGTTAGTTACTGAGCCAACCCACTTCCCTCTTCTCGTCTTCCCTACCACGCCGCCACCCCACGGCGCTACCACAAGCCACCCACCCCGCCCCACCCTACACCCACACCACCCCACATCACCCCACACCCCTCCAAACACCTCCCCACCCCCAGGGCGTCCGGCAAGCAGGTGGTGGTGTCGATGGGCGACCTGGCAGCGAGCGGCGGCTATTACATCTCTGCGTTCGCCGACCGCATCTACGCCCAGCCAGGCACGCTCACGGGCAGCATTGGGGTGATTGCGGGCAAGTTCAATCTGGAGGGGTTCTTGAACAGGCAGGGCGTGAAGGTGGAGACGGTCGACAGATACGGGCCCAACGCGGCCGGGATGAGGTGAGGGTTTGGAGCGAGTGGTGGAGGATGTGATTGTTGTTATCACATCTCGTGCATTCAGACTTGCGGATGTCATCCTCGCCACCCACTTTGCACCCCACCTTTCGCTTGCCAACCATCCCCCCATGCCACCCCATCACCCCTCACCCGACACCCCCCTCCCTCCCCCCCAGCGCCCTGTCCGGCTTCACCCCCGCCCAGCGCCGCGCCTTCGAGCGCACTGTCGACGAAATCTACGACCAGTTCAAATCCGTCGTCGCCGAGGGCCGGAGCGTGCAGCCCTGGCGCGTGGAGCGGCTGGCCCAGGGCCGAGTGTGGCCGGGCAGGGACGCCCTGCGCCTGGGAATCGTCGACGAAATCGGGGGATACTGCGCGGCGCTCGAGGACGCGCGGGGTCGCGCGCTCGCCGCGC
Source organism: Protoeuglena noctilucae (assembly GCA_958009085.1). Lineage (NCBI taxonomy): Eukaryota > Viridiplantae > Chlorophyta > Pedinophyceae > Marsupiomonadales > Marsupiomonadaceae > Protoeuglena > Protoeuglena noctilucae. The sequence continues at coordinate 820,508 of OY253684.1, forward strand.
TGCGGGCCGCGGGGGCCCCGGGCGCCGCCGTTTCTGACGTCCGCATCAGGGCGTACCCCGGGGCAAGGTCCCCGGTGGGGGAGCTGCTGCAGGGGCGGGAGGAGGGCGGGATTGAGCGGGACTTGGGCCGGGGGACGCCGCGGGAGAGGCGAGAGGAGAAGAGGGCGGCCAAGGGGTGGCTAGGGTGGGGCGAGCGCGTGCTGGGGGCGGCGTGGGCGGTCGGGGTGGTGCTGGGTATCGTGTCCGAGGTGGAGGTCGGCGGGGTGCGGTGCGGCGCGGCGGGGCTGGCGGATGTGGCGGCGGGGGCAGTGGGAGCGGTGGCAGCGTGGGCGGCAGGGGCGGCGGGGGTGGCGGGGAGTGGGGCGGGGGATGTCGACCCCGTGATGCGAGGTGAGCGGTGGGAGTGTGTCTGCGTGTCCGCGACTGCGTACACACGCTGCCAGTTGCACTTGCCATACTACCTCCCTCATATCGCCTTGTCAACTTTTGTGTAAGCGTCTTCCTATCATGCCAATCTCTTTCTCATATCGACATCTTCCTAATCCGCAGAGGCCCTGTCCCGTGCGGGCCCCGAGGCTGCCCTGGTCTACGCGGCATGGCTGGCGTCGGGTCTGCCACGCCCCACCAGCCTGCAGCAGTGGGCAGTGCTGGCGGGGCAGCCCATGGCGCTCAGCCCGGGAGCGGAGGGGCTGGCGAGGGCGGCCGCGGGGCTGGCGTGAGGGGTGGGTGTGGCGTGTGGGGTTGGGGCTGGCGTGAGGAGTGGGGCTGGCGTGAGGGGCGCATGGGCGTTGGCCGCCCTCACACCCCCCCACGTCCCCTGACCGATGTAAGCTGACCGGCTGGGTGCGTGTTGTGCGTCGCTGTAGGTAGTCATCTTCGTTTCTCTCTGTTTCGCGATAGGTGACGTAGCTGTGCGGGACATTTAAATCCTCTCAATGCATGATTTCAAACAAAGGGTCACGGAGACCACACTGCCCAGCCTGTGATGGAAGTGGAGACGCCCCGACTGGATGGCTTTAGGGGTCAGCGATGGGTCGGTATGGGACGGTAGGGGCGGGGCCTATGAGACGAGATAGGCATAGTAGCGACGGTGGCATCGGGATGGACAACCCACCCAGCCAGGGTGGCAGGCTAGGCCCTCGCTATGTGTGCCGCGACAGCTGCGGCAGGTTGAGAGCTCAGGGCTGGGCGGAAGGAGGCGGGGAGTCAGGCACGGCAGTCTCACGAGGGGCCGCGTCATGTCACAGAAACGGACCCTGTCCAAACTCCCAAGGCTGTGTTTTGGAGAGAGGCCCAAAAACGTCACAGCGCGAGCCATGGCATGACGAGCGTGCTGCGTCAGCTGGCCAGGGACTGGCGGGCGTCGGGCGGTCCATGGCATTTGCATCGATGTCATTGCAGGGCCGCGAGGGCCACGCAGAGCTTCCGCCGGTGTCCCACGAGCACGACGCCCATGTCGCGCAAGTCGTCGGACGTCAGGTGCGGGAGGGTCGCCCAGTCGACGCGGTGTATCGCGAAGAGCGGAGCGTAAATACCCAAACCGCACTGCGCGAGCCAGTCGTTCACGCGGTCGTCGCTCGCGCCCACTGCCTCTGAAACGTCTGCCTCGGCATCTTCCCCGCCGCTGAGGTCCCGCGCCCGCGCGCCGCGGTCGCGGGCGTGCCGGTCGCGAGTTTGACGCTCGGCGCGCGTCCGCGGGGCGGCGGGCGCGGAGATCGGGCCCGCGGCGCCCAGGGTGGCCAGCACGGCCGCGGCGCTGCGGTCGCTGCGCTCCGTCGGGTCGCGCGCGCGCTTCCGCGGGCGCGCGCGGTCCACGGCCGCTGCGCGCGACGACGTCTGCGGCGTCCCCGGCTGCGTCGCGTCCAGCTCCTGCGCAGCAAGGCGAACAGTGGCCGAATGAAATGCAGCTCGTCTTGATCCCGTCCCAGCAAGCACGCGCTCGCCGCGGCCGCAGCGCCACACCTGCGTCTGGCGCTCCTCGCTGAGGCGGTCCTTGGAAGCGGTAGGGGCATTCGCGCCTCTGCTGTTCGTGGGCCTGGGTGGGAAGGGACCGTGGAAGCGCTTGAGCCGCTGCGACATGTCTGGCCATCCCAGGTATCGCGCAGCTGTCGTCTCGATCGCGTCGTGAAACTCGCAAGAGCCGCGGGCACTCACCTCACGCTCGCCTTGGCCTGGCCACGCCCCGATGCCCCCGGGTCCTTTGCTGCACCCTTCCCATGCTGCTCTGCATCCCGATGTTGTAAATCATTCTCGCCCGAGCTGGCGACGGGCGGTAGAACCTCGATGGGTCCGATGGGCTGGAGCTCGTCCGCCTCGTCCGGTTTTGGATAGACGAGGAAGGCCTCGCGCTGAAGGTCGACCCACTCCTCCACGTCCTGCGGAAAACAGCCGCGGGTGAAGGGGCACTTAGTTACGGAAGAATCATGGGAACACAGAAATTGCGAATTCGCATTGCCAAGCGCGGGATGCGAGTGGATGGGCGCGGGGCAAAGCGAGGGTGGGCGCTGCGCATGGGCGGGAGTGCGCGCGGGCGCAAGTCGGAGAAACCGGCGCAGTGCAACGCGTGCTACATCTACCAAGCGCTGTCCTGAGAACATGGGAAGCTCGGCGCTCACCCCGTCCTCGTACATCAGCCTCGCGAACCGACCCTGCTCGATTTCCTCGACCTTGGCGCAAAAGTAACTCTGCAGTCAAAAATGATGCTTGCAGTCAAAGGTTATAGTCACATGGTCTCGATACATCGGCGCACGCGCCCACGAGACGCGTCGCGCAGGGGAAACGGCCCCCGTTGCCACGGAAATGAGCCGCTGCATCCCGCCGAAAGGGACCCCGCCGACCTCTCGGCGCGAACGCCGATCCACGCCAATAAGCCCATGGAAATATTTCAAGGATCCGTCGCCGTCCGGGCGCCAACACCCGCGCATCGCCGGGGACGCCTCGCCGTTAGCTTGATTGCACCGCTCCCCACCTTCTCCCCATCCCAGTACAGATCCAGGACGACTCCAGGCGTCAGGAAGAACTCCGTCAAGCTTTGGTGCGGCTGATGGCACCCGATGACCTGCGGGCGTGCGGATGCCTCTGCAGGGTGGCCCAGGTGAACGGCAACGGCGACGCAACGCGCCCAAGGGATTCCCTCGCACCTGTCCAAGCTTCCCTCGCCACCCGGGGAGCACGGTGGGCTCCTCCGTCAGCAGCCCCGCCCCTGGCCCCGGCTCCGGACCTGCCTCCACCCCAGCAGCCGCCATCGCGACTCCCGTAGACCACGTTTCCTGATGGCAGACGAGTAAGAGATGGACTGCCGGCAGGAAGGCGCCCGGGCTTGGACAAGGGCTCCCCCTCGGGACACGACCTGACCGCGTCAGTGTAGGACCGGTCGCGATGCCCAAGCGGTGTTTTACGCCGTCATGACGCCGCGAAACCGGTCAGAAGCATCCAAGGAATAGGATCGCTGTTCAGGCCAGGCAATCGGAGCGCTTTTAGCCACCGCTTGGTCGGGGCCTTCGCTTTCGACCCGCTGTCCGCTCGCCCCGGATCCGCAGCGATCTCCGCCGTTGGAGGGCCGAGCGTGAAACACGCAGCGAGCCGGCCGCTGTCCTTTTTGGGTCAGCCAAGCATTGGAGGCGGCCGCGTCTGGTGGCCATAGAATGGCGCAGTCGATGGGCTCTCTCCGCAGCTGCCCGTCCTCTCTCAGGGCCGCGCTGTCGCGAGCAGCACCTTTGCTTCGTGCGCGATCATATGCAAAGGTGCGGTACCAACTGGTGCGCCAAGTCGCCGCAGTGGCGACGCGGGTGACGCATGACTCTGTTTATCCATGCGATGGCGTTGCGCCATGAAGTATGATGGTCGATTTGGGACGCTGACGTATGCGGAACGTCCTTGCGTGCGGCCTGCCCGGGCTTGCGCGTCATCCGCCCCTCTCCGCGGCCAGTGCACCCTGGCCATTCCTGGGCCGACCGTGTCCGCGATTCCGCCGGCCTCCCGAGCACTCGCAGGTCACCTCGCCGGGATGTCTCTGCGAGGGACGCAATCGCCTTCCCCATGCTCGTGTCGCGCGTGTCACGGGGCGGCGCTTGGCGGTGCGGGCCTCAGCGGAGGGTGCCACGGGCACGGGCGAGCGCTTCACCGTCACGACGCCGCTGTACTACGTCAATGCGGCCCCTCACATGGGTTCTGCGTACCCTACGATCGCCGCCGACGCCCTGGCGCGCTTCCACCGCCTCGCGGGGCGCAAGGCGAGGCAGCGTTTCCCATGCCGCACGTCTTTCAGCTCCCCGTCCGCCCCCGCGCCGGCCCCGCCACGCGCGCTATCTAATCCGATGGCTGCCGCAGGTGATGTTCGTGACGGGCACCGATGAGCACGGGGAGAAGATCGCGCTGGCTGCGGAGAAGCAGGGGAAGACCCCCAAGCAGCACTGGTGAGCGAAACGACCGCGAGGCTGTCGACGGCGCCTGTCTGCACCTCTCCTGCATCGCATCTTGTTAATTAGACGACATCGGGCGTGTCGCCTCGCCGCAGCGACGACGTGGTGTCGGGATACAAGGCGCTTTGGGAGATGCTCGACATCAAATACGACTCCTTTATCCGGACCACGGATCCCCACCACGAGCGACTCGTGGCAGAGGTGCTGCAGCGCGTCAAGTGAGGTGCTTTCAGGCCAGAAAGTCTGCTGCATGTGGAGTGTCTGTACGCGAGGGCTTCGAGATGGTGCTGGTGCATCCGGCGCGTCACAGCTGGATGAAATGGCGTGGACTGCGTCGTGCCTGCAGGAACCGTGGGGACATCTACAAGGCCAAATACGAGGGCTACTACTGCGTGGATTGCGAGGAGTACAAGGACGAAAGCGAGGTGAGGGCAAGGGGAAGATGACAGCTTGACAGTCTGGATCCTATTGACTTTCCCATAACATGTGCCCCTCTCCTATCCAGCCACCCTTTTGACTTGAGATCTCTAGCAGATGACAACGGATAACCGAGTATCACATCGCTCGCATCGCCGCAGATGGACGCTTCGAACAACTGCCCCGTGCACCGCCGCCCGTGCCAGCACCGGTCGGAGGAGAATTACTTCTTCGCCCTCTCGAAATACCAGAAGCAACTCGAGCAGCTGATCGAGGGGACCGACGTGAGTGGCCAGGCGATGGATGAGTCTTGATTGCGTTCATAGCTTGCGACAACCGCAGCTGCACCCACACCCACACCCACACCCACACTGCAACCCACACCCACACAGCTACCCACACCCACACCCACACCCACTCCCCCACCCACATCCACATCCACACCCACACCCACTCCCCCACCCACATCCACACCCACACCCGCACCCGCACCCGCGCCCGCATCCACCTTCGCAGTTCGTCCAGCCCCCCTCGCGTCGCAACGAGGTCCTCGGTTGGGTGCGCGAGGGAGTCCGCGACTTCTCCATCAGCCGCGCCAACGTGCAGTGGGGCATACCCCTGCCCTGGGACCCCAGCCAGACGGTGTACGTGTGGTTCGATGCGCTCAACGGATACCTCAGGCGAGCTGACTGGTGGGCGTTGGCACCGCCAGAGAATCACCTCTTCCCCCCAACTCACCACATACACCCCCACCTCTTCATCCACGACCCAATCCCGTCCCCCACCCTCAACCCCACCCCACCCCCTCATCCACTAAACACACCAACCCCCCTCCCCCACCCCTCCCCCAGCGCCCTCTTCGCCGGCGCTGAGTCCGAGGCCTCTGCCGACCAGGCCCTCACCCGCGGCTGGCCCGCCAACACGCACGTGATCGGGAAGGACATCCTTCGATTCCACGCCGTCTACTGGCCGGGCATGCTCATGTCGGCGGGGATGCCGCTGCCGGGGAGTGTGTACGGCCACGGGTTCTTGACCAAGGTGACGCATGGGGCGGTGGGTAGTGGTTGTTGAGGTATGGGCCTATGATTGGGGAGTGTATCGGACTATAGACATGGGTTCCTCACCAAGGTGACACATGGTAGCAGCTGTGATTGTATGGGATGTGGATGATGGGATGTGGATGGGGAGTGTGTATGGTCACGGGTTCCTCACCAAGGTGACGCCTGGGGCGGTGGGCACTTATCTTGTCATGTTGATATAATTGGAGAGCCTCTACGGTCACGGGTGCCTCACCAAGACACACACAGAGCGCTGTAGACAGTGAGATGCCTTGAGAGAGAGACGCCTTGAGATGGGCAAGTCCCTCAGCAATGTTCCTCAGCCTTCACCCCACCTCTCCTCTCACGATCCCCCCAGGACGGCATGAAGATGGGCAAGTCCCTGGGCAACGTCCTCGACCCCGTGGCCCTCACCCAAGCCTACGGCCCCGACGCCGTGCGCTACTACTTCCTTCGGTCGGTCGATTTCGGAACCGACGGCGACTTCAGCGAGGATCGATTCCGCGACCAGGTCAACGCGGTGCTGGCCAATGACGTGGGAAACCTGCTCAATCGGTCGCTGTCACTTTTGAAAAAGAGCGCGGGGGGGGCGTTCCCGATTTCAGCAATGGAGGTGGGGGAGGAGGCGCCGCTGAGGGCCATGGCCGAGGATGTGAGGGAGAAGGTGAGGGGGGGTGTGGGGGGTGGGGGAGGGAGTGAGGGGGGGTGTAAGAGAGAGGGTAGGGGTGTTAGAGGGGCGCATGGAGAGGGTGGGTAAGAGTGAGCATTTGTTTTCTCATCAATGTCCACTTCTTACCACTGGCCACCCTACCTCCCTCACCGCCCCATCACCACCACTTATCATCCCCCCAACCCCAGGCTGCCTCGGACTACGCGTCCCTGCGCTTCATGCGTGCACTGGAGGCCATCTCGTCTTTGTCTAGCCGCGGCAACCTGAGGATGCAGGAGACGGAGCCGTGGGTGGGGGTCAAGTCGGAGGACCCGGCTGTGGTCGCCAAGGCACACGCGGTGCTGGTGGAGGTGAGGGAGGGGGCTCGAGAGTGGTGGGAAGCACTACACAAGTGGGTGAACACTGCCCACCCCACCCACCCCCCTCACCCCACCCCACTAACCCCCTCCCCAGTGCGTGGAGGCCATCCGCATCGTGGCCGTCCTCCTCTCCCCCGTCACGCCCTCCCTCTCCCGCCGCATCTACGCCCAGCTGGGGTATGCCCCGGAGGCGTTTGAAACGCTGACGTGGGAGGACGCCAAATGGGGGGGTCTGAGGGCGGGGACGCAGTTCCCCAAACCGTCCCCCGTGTTTCTGCGGATGGAGGGGGATATGGTGACGGAGCCAGCGGTGAGCGCGAGCAAGAGCAAGGTGGCGGCGGCACAGTGAGGGGCAGCGGTGGGGGTCGGGGGTGGGTGATAGGGTGTGTGGGTGTTGCAGGGGTGAAGAGGGGGTGGTGGGGTGTGTGGTGGAGAGGGTGGGACGCGATGTTTTGTTTGGGTGATATGAGGGCGAACAGTTTCAGTCTGATGAAGTTTGAATCAGCAATTGCTTCTCTTGTTCCCACGGCAGGCAGCCTGATGTGACGGGAGCTTTCATAAGATTGCATGGAAACACACAGCCGCGCAGAGGGGAAGCCGTGGCCACCACCGCAGCGGAACCGAATGCGCGTATTAGCAGTGGCAGAAACATCGCGCTCTCTGACCCAACACAGACACCGCTCATGGCTGCATTGTGACGAACGTCGCGTTGCTTGCACTCGCGCCCCTTGCTCATCGCCAGGACGGCTGCTGCGGGCGGGGCAGGGCACACGAGACCAGCTGAGCTGTACATGGGGCGATGCCAATCAGGCCTCACAAATGCATGCGCATGGCACAAGGTGTGACACCTCATCCACCCCCTCACATCCCTCCACTGCCCACTGCACCCCATACCACACCAACACCCCACTCCACCCCACTCTCCGCATTGCTCACATCCGTCCACATCCCACACCCCACCCCACCCCCCGCATTGCTCACCGGTGGCTGCGCGTACGCCTGCGGTGGCCCCCTCTGCCCGCCCCCGCCCCCGCCCGCCATGCGGCTGGTGAGCCGGTCGATGATCATGTTCACGTCGAGCCTCTCCCCCCTCGCCGCCAGCTCATTGATGACCTCCCGAACCTCAAAGGGCGCGAACCCCATGCCCGCTACCTCCTGCACCACCTGGTCGACCGTCAGAGACAGGGACTGCGAAAGGGGATGATAAATATATGTGGGAGTCATCAAGGGCGGAGTGGAGGGTTGAGAGTTGGTTGCAGTACGGGTGAGGCGTGGAGGGGCGGCTGCGGTGGTGCGTGGGAAGGCGCATCGACTGCCAATGCCACCGCGACGCCCATTCTGAGTCAGGCACCTTAATGTAACATCAGCAAACCGTTTCAACCCTCACCGTGGGCTTGGATGACTGCGGGGGAGCGCCCGCGTGCGCAGGGGGGGCAGACGAGGGCGGCTGGGCCGGCCCAGCGCCGTATCCCTGCCCCGGGGGGCCGTAGGCAGCGGGCGGGGCGATCTGCGGCACGTACGGGTGCCCCTGCTGCAGGCCATAGGGGTAGGGGGGCGGGGCGCCGGGCTGGGTGGCCGGCGGGGCATAGGGCGGGGCCTGGGCGGTGGGGGGCCGGCGGGGCTCCGGTGCCGAGACTTGCATGGGCTGGGCGTGGGGCTGGGCCATGGGGGGTGCCGAGTAAGGGGGGTAGTCTTGGGGTGGTGCGTAGGAAGAGGATGGAGAGGGGGCGTAGCCGCTTGACGAGTGCTGGGGAGGGGCGTAGGGCTGGGGCTGGGCCTGGGGTTGGGCTTGGGGCTGGGGCTGGTAGGGCGCGGCGGCGTAGGGCGCGGCGTAGGCGCCGGGGGCGGGGGCGGGGGCAGAGGAGGGGGCAGGGGATGGGGCGGGGGAGGGCGCGGGGCTTGCGACGGGCGCCGGGGCCGGCTCAGGCGCGGGCGCTGCTCGCGGGCGCCGCTGCGACTGCGCCGCGGGGTCCGCGCGCTGCGCCGGCTGGGCCCCGGCGCTGGCGTCGGTCCCCGTCATCGTCTCGAGGTCTCTCCGCGCCTCCTCCAGGTTCTTCCGGTCGACGAGGACCTGGATTCCCTCGCGAATCTCCACAATCGACCGTTCGACGGTCCCGAACCGCTCCAATATCGTCTCCTCGCGCACCATATCGGACTCGGAAAGGCTGCCCACGGACGCCTGCACCTCGCGGAGGCCCCGCTCGACGTCCCGAAGCCTGCAGGAGGGCGGAGTAGGGAGATGGGAGCGCGAAAGAGAGAACAGATAGAAAGAGCGGGCCGGGCGCGCGGCGGGGGGCGCACCGGTGCACCACGTCGGACAAGACGTCGTGGAGCGACCCCGTGAAGCCGCGCAGGGCCCTGTCGACGGCCTTCTGCACGATATCCTCGATGGGAGTGTCCTGCTTCCGCATCGGGTCCGACTTGCCCTGCAGCGGGGGCGGGGCGCGGGGCTCGGGACGCGCCCAACCTGGAACGGCAGCGGGTGCGCGGTTGCGCGGCTCCGACACCGAGATTCCCAGGCCAGCTGCAAGATTCCTCTGCGTGTCAGTCGTCGGAAGGGTGCAAGCGCCCTCTCCGCCTTCCCTTGAGTCGAGGTCCCGGTCCTTGCCCTAGAGGGCACCCACCCCCCACCCTGCCGCGCAGCAGGTCCCAGGCGAGAGCGCAACATGATCCACCGCCCCTTCTTCGTCCCAAGAGGCCGACGCGAGGGAGAGCGAGGCACGGGACGCGCGGAGTCCTCCCAAGCGCGCAAGCAGGACTCACGTAGGGGACGCTGAACTCGCTGGGATCGAGCGCCGAACGTGCTTGCTTGTCCTCCGTGCTGCCCTCGTTGGAGGCCCCCTCCGCGGCCGAGTCGCGCTTGGGCGAGACCGTCTCCTCCGACCCCCGCTTCTTCTTCTCGGGGAGCAGGTCCCCGAACGGATCGCTCCCGCTCTTGGCCTTCATGGGCACCCCAGGCGCCGGGTCCGGATCCTCAGCGCTGCAATCGGGACTTTGACCAGTTTCGATGCTGCTACGCGACGAATCGAGAGAAGAAGGGCTCCGACCGATCCGCTGACTCGCGATGGAGCAGCAAGAGGCCTCACTTCCGCCCAAAGTCCTCCGCGCGTCCGGGCCGTTTCACTGGCACGCCAGTTGTGAAGACCGGATGCGAAAGCGCCGCCCAAGGACCGGCCACACCAGCCTTTCGCGTGGGGAGTCTGTTGACATAGCCGCACCGACGGCCCTGGCTTGCTAGCTCGTGGGAGATGTCCGCGCTCAGCTTCCGGGCCAACGTGGCCTCCGTCTCGGGGCTCCACGCGCAGGTGAGCCGCGCGATGACCAAAGCGCGGAAAGGTGGCCCCGAGCGGCCCGTAGCCGCCACTCCGGGCCGTCTCCCCGGGCGACCAGGCATTCCGCGCGACGGCCGGCCCCCGCCGGCGGCCTGCCGGAGGCGCGGGAGTCGGCTTGCATTTCTTTCTCGCGTGGTCCACGTCGCCGCTCCTCGCTGGGGCCTCGGGAGCCGGCTTCCCCAGCCGCGTTCACATCCACTCGCTCGCCGCTACGCGCGAGTCCTCCGGCCGCCAGAACGCTGCTTGACGCAGAGACCGCGTCGTAGTCGCGCCGGGCGGCGGCGCTGGAGCTATCGTGTCGCGCTCGCGGTCCTCTGACCCCCAACGCACGTCGCCTGCTCGCAGGAGTGCTCTGTGCGCGCCACCCGCAGCCCGCTGCAGGTGGAGGCCCGCGTGGCTCTGCGGTTTTCCCGGGGTGGCCGCATCCACCGCCCGTTCTACAGGTGCGCGCCTGCGGCTGCCACTTTCCCCAGCCCGTCGCCTGCCCAGCCCAGCTGCGGTCGGCGCGTGCCATGCCGGCCCGAGGCGGGTAGTAAGCTGAACATTTGTATGACCGCCGTGCTCGGCTCCCTCTCCCCAGGCTGGTGGCGATTGACTCGAACAAGCCCCGCGACTCGCGGCCCATCCAATACCTGGGGTGGTACGACCCCATCTCGAAGGCGAGTAAGAATCAACGCGATGCCACTGCTCTCGATTTATGCTCGCGGTGGCAGCCAGCACACCCCGCCTTTGCCTGCGAGCCCTGCGCATGCGGTGGCAACCAGAGTGCGATGATGAGCCCAAACCACGCAACGCTTTGTCGGACTGCCTCGTGCACGTGGCGTCAACTAATTCCTACGGTTTCTGAGCACTCGAGCGGACCAGCTCACGGCGCGCACCCACCGCGCACCCACCGGCTGCCGGCACCGTTCCGGCTTTGTTGCAGCAATGCGTTGCACTCCGCCGCCCCCTCCGCGGCAAACGCGACCCTCCTCGCTTGACCTCTCGCAGCAAACTCAGCTCAAGGCGCCGGAGATCAAGAAGTGGATTGGGCAGGGGGCCAAGCCCTCGGAGACGGTGACGCTGCTCCTCAAGCGGACCATGATCATCACCGAGTGATTTGCACAGCACGGCGTGCCCGGAATAGAGAGGCACGCCTCCCCATGTCTTGTTCCGACCTGTGCCCCGCCAGCGGGCCTGGGCGGGCTTTGGATTAGACGCTCGAGCCTGAATTGCTCTCTTGCATTGAACAAACTGCCTTACGATAAGCGCACGCCACGGATGAACTGCTTGGTCTCCGCTCTCGTCTGCTCGACGTCCAGCGCGCGCGGACGTGGTTTGAGCGCGACTGGCACAGCGTCAGGACCTGACGGGGCGGGCGTGGGATCGCCAAGCAGATCGGGCCGCGCTCTGGAGGGACAGTTCAGCGCATCGCGATCCCATCACGCACCTTTCTACCCCCGCTGCTCCACCGAGCGACAGGCTCTACGCACGATCCGACCCAGACACCATCTGCCGTCCCAGCTGCCCTGGGCTCGGTCAGGAGAGCAGATTTCAACTTCTTTTTACAGCGCGAAGGGCTCGGACGGTCCGCACCTGTCGCCGCCATGCCTGCGGGGCTGGGGTCCTCGCACACCATCAACAGCGGGTTGGTTCGCGCGTCTCGGGCCGTGACGGCCGTCAAGGTGAAGCCAGACGCTTTGTGGTTCGGCATGGAATAGGACGCTGGCGGCTGAGCGCTTCCGGCGCGTTCCGGGGATCTGGTTGGCTGGGTTTTGCCCGGGCCACCCTGTTGGCTGCTTTGCCGCGCGACCCCGCAACCTCGGGCACCGGCTGGTGCGGTGCCAATTTCAATGGCTCTTGTCTTTGCGGCGCAGCTATGCGGCTGCCGCCTGCCGGGGTCCACGGCGAGGCCGAGCGTCGGCCCGGGGGTTGTGCGTGCGGGGGCGAACCGGGCGTCGCCGCGACGGACGGGCGAGATCGAAGAGGGCTTCAACCCGTGGCAGATCTTGCGCGTGAGCCGGGGCACGACCTTCCAAGGACTTATGGTGCGTAGCACGAGCCGCGCCGCTGCAGAACACACTTTTGCGCACTCCCGGGGCGGTCGTGCACCGGGTGCCCGCCCCGCCGCGCGTGCAGAAGGCGAAGGAGATGGCGAAGGAGAATGCGGAGGGTAACGAGGCACAACTGCAGGAGATCGAGCGCGCGTTCCGCTTCTTCGTCGACGCGTCGCAGCAGCGGCTGGAGGAGCAGGTCCGGGGCGCTCCCGATTCGCCCGACGTGGCGTTCCAGTACGCCAATTTCCTGCAGACGGTCGGCGAGAACGCGAGCGCCCAGGCGAGCAGGCCGCGCGGGCGCGGGGCCGCCAATAGGTCGCGTAAGTTGTTGCCGCCCGCCGCGCGACGCCACGCCCTGCGCGCCCGCAGGACTGGTACCTTCGCGCGTTGGAGTTGGACCCCAAGCATATCGATAGCATGAACCAGCTGGCGATGCTCAAGGCCGCGGAGGGCGACCTCGACGCTGCGGACGATCTGTATGGCAGGGCCGAGGAGGTGGCGCCCGACGACGTCGACATCCTCTTCAACCACGCGTCCGTCAAGTGAGTTATGGTTACCAGCGTGGCCGGAATATTGACCTCTCGAAAAGTGTTGCTCTCTTCACCGCCACGCCCTCCGGTCCCGAGCGCAAGCTGTGGAGCGCGGGAGCCGGCGCGTTGCTGTGTTATCGCGACGCTTTCGAGCTTTGCCGAACCTGGGATCGCAATTTATTTTAAACATTTGCGCAGGCTGGCCAAGCGCGACATTGAGGCGACAAGGGAGCTGGTGGATCGGATCGTGGTGCTCAATCCGGAGCTACAGGACCACCCTTTGGTGCGGGAGCTTCACAGCAGCGACAGCTGACGACGTGGATAGGCCAGCCGCCAGCGGCGGCAGAGAGGATTGATCGTTGACGGCTGCGGACATCTGAGATGACGCCATAACCACACCATGATCGGTGATGCCGTGTTAAGGTTTTTCTGAGCATCATCCCCGGCGGTTTCCGTTCCTGGCTCGGTCGGCGATGCAAGCGGCATGCATTGGTGCGGGATGCAGTGGTCCGGCCATGCACATGCGCATGTGCGGCCTTGCATCGCCACACTCCTCAAGTGCCCTCGGTAGCTGAGCCTGGGTCGTTGCTATGGCGTGTTTCAATTGGAAAACGCGAGTTGCGCGGAGCTGGCGGTGTCACTGCGACCTCGCCGTGTCAAATCCGCACATCTCAACTAAGAGGCTGGAAGCTCTATGCGAAAGAGTGGCCCACTCTTATGCGGCCGCATCAACCATCCACACTCAATGCTCAATCCCCACTTCCACACCATCCACACCCCTCAGACACCAACTGCCCCCGCACATCTCTCCCCACTCCCGTCCCTCACGCCCCTCCCTCACACACCCATCTCCACCCCTCCCTCCCCACTCATCCCTCACACCCCCATCTCCCTGAAGAACTTGACCGTATGCTTGAGCGCCTCCACGAACGCATCGACCTCAGCATGCGTGTTGTAGAGATAGGCCGATGCGCGCGCGGACGCGTTGACCCCCAAGTACGCGTGCAAGGGCTGCGTGCAGTGGTGTCCCGACCGCACCGCGACGCCCGCCTGGTCGAGAATGGTAGAGACGTCGGTGGCGTGGAGGCCGTCGACGTTGAAGGAGCATAACGACGCGCGGGGCATGCCCGGGGGAGGGCCGTAGATTGTCACCCCGTCCACCCGGCTCAGCTCCTGGTACAGGTAACCGCCGATCTCCTCCTGAGGGGATAGTAAGGGAAGATAATATGAATGAGCAGAATTGATGATGGGAGAAGCAAGTCAGTCAGTCAGTCGTTGTCAGTCGTTTCAACCACGCTCTCCGCCGATGCACCCTCTCCATGCCCATACCCGTGCTATGTCAGACAACCCCACCACTCCCACCACCCACCACTCACCTCGTACTTGTGCACCTTGTCCATGCCAATGACCGTCAGGTAGTCGATTTCATCAAGCAACACCACCCCCACCCACTCACCTCGTACTTGTGCACCTTGTCCATGCCGATGCCCGTCAGGTAGTCGCACGCGGCGCCCATCCCGATCGCCTCGGCGATGGCGGGCGTGCCGGCCTCAAACCGCCCCGGCGGCTCCGCGAACGTCGAGTGGTCCAGGAACACATCCTGGATCATCTCGCCGCCCCCCATCCACGGCGGCATGTCTGCCAGAATTTCCCCACGGCCCCACAGGAACCCCGCCCCGGTGGGGCCGCACATCTTGTGGGAAGACGCCACGATCCAGTCCGCACCCAGGCTCTGCGGGGATGAGAGAGAGAGAGGAGGTAACAGTGATGGTGAGAGTGACGCGCATGATGTGCCCTCATAAGGCGTATGGTGGGGTAAAGAGGTGCGTACTGTATCTCTCACCGACACGTCGACCGGCAGGTGCGGCACAGCCTGGCAGGCGTCCAGCAGCACCCGCGCCCCGACCCGGTTTGCGATGTCGACGATGTCGTGGACCGGGTTGCGGCACCCAAGCATGTTGGACACGTACACCAGAGCCACAAGCTTCGTCTGCGGTTGCGGAATAGAAATCGGGTCGAGTGTTTAGACGCGGTTTGTGCCTGAGGGTGGCTACAAGGGGCTGCGTGGGTGGATGCGGCGACGGCCGACAAGTCATAGCCACGAGCGTCACATTCGTCCGTTCCCTCACCCTCGGCGTCACCAACTCCCGCAAATGGTCCAAGTCGAGGGTCTGGGTGTCGCGCGTGAGCCGGCAGAACTGCGACGAAGCAAGGGGGACAGCAACGAACCGATCAGCGCTCGTCAAACGCACAGCAGCATTTTTAGTACCCTAAATATGCCATTCGGCCCGCAAGTGCGCATCTGCGGCCCCGCTTCGGCCGCAGCGGGGCTCGCCTTGAGGACGGCGCGCTTGCGCTGGGCCAGGAGCTGCCAGGGGACCAGGTTGGAGTGGTGCTCCATCACGCTCAGCACAATCTCATCCCCCTCGCCGATGTACTGCCCGCCCCAGCTGTTGGCGACCAGGTTGATGGCCTCGGTCGCGCCCCGCGTGAACACCACCTCGCGATCCGACCGCGCGTGGATGAACTGCACATCCGAATCGAGGATAAGAAAGATAATGATATAAATGAATTGTCGAAATCAATTGCAGCCTCTAAGAAGCCCCGTTCCCGGCGCACCTTGGCGACCTTGGCGCGGCTCTCCTCGTAAGCGGCCGTGGCGAGCGCGGAGAGGTGGTGCACGCCGCGGTGCACGTTAGAGTTCATCTCCGTGTAATACTTGTCCATCGCGCTCAGCACCTGCGGGATGCGCGCGGCCGAGGGCGCGGTAATGCCACCAAAACGCGCGCTCGGCCACCCACCGTCCCCGCGCGCCGCACGCGCGCCCGCGATGCCGACCGCGCGCACCTGGGTGGGCTTCTGCGACGTCGCTGCGTTGTCGAGGTACACCAGCCGCGTCCCGTTGACGCGACGGTCGAGGATGGGGAAGTCGGCCCGGACCGCCTCACCCAGCGCGACATCGGACGACGCGGAGGCCGCTGCCTGCAATCGGAAGCAGTTGGACGGATGCTCGCATTGACTATCGCCATCAGGCGCCTGCATCTGCGCCGCATCGCCACGGCGCGGGGCTCCCGAGGCCCCGACGCACACGTGTCCCATCCCTGGAATAGACGGCACACGGAGAGGGCGCGCCGCGAGTCACGCGCGGAGAGCGCGTGTTACGAAGCACTGGAAACGATAGTCGGAGCCCCCGCCCACCTGGCAAGCCACGCCGGCGCGATGAGCCTTTCGTGGCGCAACGCTGCACGTCGCCCCCGCCGCCGGGGCCGCGAGCCCCAGGGCCCCTGCCGCAGCCATTCCGTCGCACGAAGAGCGAACCTCGACGCTGCTGCAGGCGTGCGAGGAGGAGAACCGCGACGCAGGTGGAGCTGGGTTCTGTCTAAGCGCTCGCTCTCGATACCAGTCAGCGATAGGTTAGTATGAGCACGCTGGTTTAAGAACGGAGATTTGACAGGTGATCGGGGTCGACAGAGCAGACGGCTGTGCCAGGCGGGGACGGGACTGACGCGCGTGTGCCAGCAACCAGCGCTTTAAGATCATTCCTGCCGCCTTCTTTACTGCCTCTGTGTTGCCTTGCTCTAAGTAGCCTATCGTGGAGTGACCCCACGCGTCCCCCATCGCATCGTCGAGTGGCTGCGCGATCAAGAGTGAATCCGCAGTCTAGGGCTGATGGCCGCGGCCTCTCTGGGCCCCTATATGGTCGGCATGGCGCATCCGATGCAAAGAAGCCGGTGTCATGCAGCCGTCACGGCAGGGGCCCATGGGATGCACTCTCGGGCCCGCTTCGCTCCCCAGACCGCACACGCTCTGCACGCCCCGCGGGCCGCACGTGAGGCGTGCAACTGCGCTGCGATCGTCTAGTGCGCATCTTTACTTCCGGTCTTAGCCGATGCTTGCGCTCACGCGTCCCCTCCGCGTCCGCATCGCAGGCGGGAGCCGTCGATGCGTGTTACCCCGCGCCCTAGACCCCTTCCAGCCCCAGCCAGCGGCCCTGGCGGCGGAAGCGGTCCTCTCTCCGACTACGGATAATATTCCCGCAGCCCCTCAGCCCTGGTTCCCCTACGAGCGCCACACGTGGACGTGGCGCGGCTATCGCACGTCGTACTACGTGGCTGGGTGTGGCAGCCCCGTCATTCTGGTGCACGGCTTCGGTGCGAACGCCAAGCACTGGCGGCGCACGATGCCGGAGCTGGCGCGGCATCACAAAGTGTACGCGATTGACTTGCTAGGGTTTGGTGACTCGGAAAAGCCGGGGGACCGAGGCTTTCAGTTCACGACGGAGGTGTGGGCAGACCAGGTGTTGGACTTCGCCAAGGAGTTTGTCGGCAGTGCTCCCGTGGTGTTGGTCGGCAATTCAATCGGCTCGCTCACGTGCATCATCGCCAACGCACGCGCACAGCAGGTGAGGGGGTGTTGCTTTAGTGGGACGTACGTGGCAGCGCACAGGTGTATGATGTGCCACGAGGGCACAAACATATGTATGTGTGTCCGTCACCCTCTGTCATCCTCTTGTCATATCTCCGTTATACTAATGAGAATGCCACTCACCGTTGCCCCTGCCCCTACGTCCCCAGGCGGGCGTAACGGTGCGTGGCATGGCGCTGCTCAACACGGCGGGTGCGATGAACAACAAGGGTATCGCCGAGGACTGGCGCGTCATCCTCGCGCTCCCAGTCATCTACCTCATTGATTTCCTCCTCAACCAGCCCAGCATCAGCCGAAACTTATTCGACCGGTTCCGGAGGCGAGAGGCGTGCTTGGCTATTTGTAACGTGGCCTGTTGGTGTCTCTCAATGACATTGGGTGTCTCACTGACATGCAACTGCTAACCACTGTTAATCGACACACTGCACACCCCACGCCATGGTGCACACCCCACCTCACCACCTCACCCCACCCGACCCCACCTCACCCCACCCCATGACACCTCC
Organism: Protoeuglena noctilucae; assembly: GCA_958009085.1. Classification (NCBI taxonomy): domain Eukaryota; kingdom Viridiplantae; phylum Chlorophyta; class Pedinophyceae; order Marsupiomonadales; family Marsupiomonadaceae; genus Protoeuglena; species Protoeuglena noctilucae. Next base: position 838,262 of record OY253684.1, read on the forward strand.
CCATCTCACCCCATCCCATCCCACCCCCCAGCCGCGCCAACGTGGCCAACGTGCTGCGTCAAGTGTACGTGAACCACGACGCCGTGGACGATGACTTGGTCAATTTGATCGTGCGACCGGCGGAGGACGCGGGGGCACTGGAGACGTTCGTGTCGATCATCACGGGGCCACCCGGGCCCAGGTGAGAGATGGTGACAATGCATGTGCATGCGGGGGCACTGGAGACTTTGGTATCTCTATCATCACATGCTGTGGTACCATCGCATGGCTATGCAACCCTCCTAATGCAGCATTCTTAGACTGACCATCAGATTGCTTGCCAATTTGCATTCGTGCCAGCAACATACAACATAGCACTGACCATCAGACTGCCCATCCCATGCCGCCCATGCAGGCCGGACAAGCTGGTGCGGGAGGGCCTCGTGACGGGCCCGATGCTCTTCCTGTGGGGTGACCGTGACCCTTTCACCCCCATGGATGGCCCCATCGGCCGCTACTTCCAGTCGCTCCCATCCACGCGCCCGGACACGACATTCACTGTTCTTCCGCAAGTGGGTCACTGTCCCCACGACGACAGCCCCGATGCCGTGCACGCGCATCTGCTGCCGTGGCTGCGGCGCGTGTGCGGGAGCGAAAGCGAGGGGGGCGAGGAGGGCCGGGTGGGCGCGGGGGGGGTCGTGGGGAGCAGAGAGGACGGTGTTCAGTTGAAGCCATGAAAGATAACGTCACTGTGAGTAATGAACTACTTCGTACTACCAAGCAGCGATCGCCTGCCAGTGAGCAGTGCTACTGAGGAACGATGGCCACACCAACCAAGTAGTACTTATGTACGCTTGTTGTACCTAACAAACAAAAACACTTCACTTGTTGTCCGCCGACCCCCAGTGGTCGTAGAGCGTGCTGCTCGCCCCCTCGTCGAACCCCCTCATCATCGCCCCCCCTTCCATCACTTTGGTATACCTCGCTCTCCGCCGCGCGTCGTAGTCCCCCCACCCCTCCATCTCTCGCAATTGCTCCAGCGTCACTTCGTTGACATGCAGGGATAGCAGGTGCAGCGCCGTGCATCGGGAGAGCAGGCCGGGGGGGAGCTGTGGGAATACGTGAGGTGGAGATCTAAACGTGCTTTGGCCTCGGCACGGCACACCGCCTGCCCTGGCTGACAGGGGTGCCCCTCCATGCCACCCACTCAGCTACACGCACCTCCCAACCCCACTCAGCTACCCGCACCTGCCACCCTCACTCCACCCCCCATGCACCTCGCCATCCCCTCACCTGCGACAGTCGGTTGCCGTCCGCCGTCAGCACTTGCAGCTGGGACAAACCAGAAAACGATCCCGGCAGTGACATCAGCCGATTGCGGTCCAGTCGCAGCTCCTGCAGCCCAGGCAATGCTTCGCCCATCTCCTCCGGCAGCGAACTGAGACGATTGTCGCTTATGTCTAGGACCTGAACGCAAGGGTGAAGCGTGGAATGAAGTGAATGCATGTGCTTAACTTGTGCTTGTGTCCTTAAAATGACCAAGCATACTGTAACAAGTCTCATCATGCCCTCACCTCTCATCATCCCCACAACACCAAGCCGCAAAATATGCTGCACACCCCACCCTCCACATCACCTCCAGTTTCGCCATCCCCGCCAGCGCCTCCATGGTCAGACTCTCAAAGGCATTGTTCCTCAGATTAAGCTTTTTCAAATGTCTCAAACACCCCAGCACCCCGGGCAGGGCTTGCAGGGCATTGCTGCTCAGATCCAGCACCAATAGACCCACCAGGCGGGTCAGCACATCGGACGGCAATCCTGCGAGCGTGCAGGAAAGTGGATGGGTGTTGCATGGTAAGGCGTGGGATGTTATGAGCGTGCGTGGTGTGGTGGGGTAGCGAGTCATGCTATAGAGTCAGCAGCCCCACAATGACCCACCAATCACGGTGACACCCACCACAGCCACCTCGCATCGACACTCACCGTCTGCAGTGATGCGGTTGCTTGCCAGTGACAGCCGCGTCAGGGACGGCAGCTCTGGAAGGGTCGCAGGCAGGGCGGTGAGGGCGTTGTTACTTAGGTCCAATGCCCGCAGTCGGGTGCCGGTGGGCAGATTGGCGATGGCCTGCTCGGGCACAGATGTCAAAGCGAGGCCGGACAAACTCGCCACTCCGCTGTGGGTGCGGTTGAGGTGGGACGTCGACACGTATCATTGGAAATATAGCACACTGTTGCAAATGACACATCGAGTGTGGCTCATTGGATGAGAGGGATGGCCTTGAGAGGCCCAAGGGTGTGGCACACCGCTCGGCCCATCACACACGCCCACCATCTGCGACAACATCAACTGCATGCGAAAAGCGTCACCTGGCTGCCCAATTCCTCCCTCGCTCCTCCCATGTGCCGATGGACTGCCCGCCCTTCTCTTTTGCCCCTCTCACAGCGTCCATGCCCGGTGCAGCGGCCGGGCAACGAAGTACTGTAGTCGATGGCTTGCTGCTCGTCGCGGCCGCCGCCCCGCGAGTTTGTACCTCTCCCGACGTCGCAATCAACATGACCTTGCTGCCATCGACCAACCCAGCGGCCGCCAAGCTGTCGCCTGCTGCGAGCACCTGCGGTGAATGCAGCGCGCATGCGTTGAGCGAAGTCGCTGCGCATTTTCCGGCAATCTACGTTTGCGCATGTTACCGCCGCATCGGTCCGCATGTTACCGCCGCATCGGTCCGCGCGACGTATGGCGCGCGCGTCGCTGCGCTGCGAGCTGCACGAAAGCTGCGCCTCGCCTTCCCCTTGTGGACGAGCTTCTGCTGTCGAGCCAGGACCCCCGTCGGCCCAACGAGCGCCGCTTGCAGGTCTTTCGTCGCGGCATCGGGCGGAACCTCCACTTCATGCGCCTGGCCCTGGAACGAGACGAGCAGACGCATCCCAGCGCTTTGACGAAGTACCGGAGACTGTACGCGATCTCATAAAGCAGCGAGACCACCTAGCGCTTGCGCTCATGCACATACTCGCAGCGGCCGGGCAAACGTTTGCCCGGTGTGTTCCGGCGCCGGAGCCACGCGAGTCGAGACCGCTCGCGGTGGCCCTGCGCCGCGATAACGCCTCGGAGCGATCGCGTGTGTGTCCAATCCGCGCACGACTACCGCCATCTCGCGCCCGTGTCTGCCTAACTGTGACGGGGCTTTGGCTGCCCTCTCTCCGCGGGAGGGAAGCGGCGGAGCTCGCCTCGCGCATCCGATCTGGTGCTTTTGCTTGCCTGTTATCGCTAGCAGCGCAGAAGGGAGCGCTGCGTCCGGCCTGGGGCCAGGGGCCGGGCCCCTGGTGGACCGTTGGGCCCGCGCCCTGCAGGACCGCGCGGGGAGATGGAGGGGCTGGAGAAGCATGTTGACGGGGCCCTCATAAGGGACCTCGTCGGCAGGTGAGCTGTCCGGAAGGCGCCGGGGCCGAAGCGGCCGCGGGACACAAGGGGAGGGGTCTTTGCGCCAAATCGCGGCCACGCGAGATCCCGGAACGCGGTGTGGGTTTGACCATGCGCTGCGATATACGATGTAGTCGCGGATGCCGCGCGCTTTGGAGCGCTCGCCGCTTCCCCTCGGTCCCGAGCGCCCCGCCGGTCAGGGGCGCGCTCGCCCGCCCTCCCCGCGCCTCCGCCGATCGCGCGCGCGTCCGCTCCTCTCCCCGCAGATTTGTGGTCACGAAGCACTCCTGGAAGGGCCGTTACCAGCGCATCTTCTGCGTCTCGACGTCGCGATGCGTCACGCTGCATCCCCAGACGCTCGCGGTCACCAACGCCTGGAGCATCGTCAACGATCCCGACGTTTCCGCGATATCGATCGGCGCAGGGGACGCCTCCGCGCAGGACTTCACCCTCACGTGCCGCAACGACAAGAAGTCCAAGGCGAGTTGGTGGAGACACGTTGTGGCAGCGATGCGCAGATTGCTCCTGTCGCGAGCTGTTACGTAGCTGCGCTTCGTATGACACAACTACAGCATCTCCGCGCATCGCCGCGGCCCCATCCGTCGCATGTTATGATGCGCCCACCACCCTCGCACCTGCACACAACCCACAGCTGACTTACATGGTCACATCAATCACAGCAATCTCACCGACTCATTCTCGCAGTTCAAGCCGACGAAGTTCTCGTGCGCATCCCGCGCGCACCTCCTCGCCTCCCTGTACCAGGCGCTCGCCTTCGCCTCTCTCCAGGGCCCGTGCCCCCTGGCCAGCTCGGTGCTGGGCCAGCCCCGCGAGTGGCCCGGATTCAAATATCGTGCTTCCAAGGGGACCTGGGAGCCATGCGTGCTGCGCGTGGCGGCCACGGGGATCGAACGGATGGACGCAAAGGCGAGGGTTGCGTGGTGTATGGGGGGGGGGGGGATGAAGGGGGGTGCGGGTGGGGGTTTGAGTGTGGATTGTTGACTTGCTGACAAATACTATTTGTTTGTTCTCCTAGACCCACTCGCTGAGACGCCACGCCACCTCCCCGTCTCTCATTTGCGCATCGCTCACCTCTCCTTACACCCCACCTCACCCCACACAACCCCTCCCCTCTCTCTTCCCCCCCCAGACCCGTCTCATCAAATGGCGCGCCCCCTTCCTTCTCCTCGGCTCCCCCGGCGTCCAGGCACTCTCGGGGCCACCCCAGGCGCCCCAGGGCATCCTGGCAGTCACCACGATCGATGGGGCGCGGCCCAAGGTGTACGCAGTGGCACAGAGATCCGAGGCGAGTCTTTTGTGTATGGTTGTATCTGTATGTTTGTTGATTATGGATGGTAGTACTGGTAGTTATAATGGTGTACGTGACAGCATGGAGATCCGAGGCGAGTGGCTGTGGCTGGGTGATTGTCTGGGCTTACGCCACCACCACCCCACACCCCCCCCCCCCCCACCACCACCACCACCCCACCACCCCAACCCACACCCACACCCCCCCCCCCCCCCCCCTTCCCCCCCAGCTCATCCGTCGCGTGCAAGAGGAGATGCAGGGCCGGCTGGGCATGGTCAGCGTGGTGGGGATGCAAGAAACGCATTCGTTGGAATCCGTATTGGATGCGTTTGCGCAAACGGAGAAAGCGCTGTCCATGTCGAGTGGGGACGTGCCATTGGGGCAGTGGGTGGTGCAGAAGAGGAGAGGGGGTGGAGGTGAGGGGAGGGTGGGTGGGTGGTGGTGGTGGTGGGGAGTGGAGGTGAGGGGTGGTGTGGGAGGCTGATGCGCTTACTGCCACTGCTATCGCTACCCCCACTGCCACCCCCACCCCACCTCCGCAGTCACCCCCACACCCACCCCCCAAGCCACCCCCACCACCCGCCTCCGCCCCCTTCGCCTCGTCCTCACCGCCACCTCTCTGATCGAAAAGCGCGACGACACCTTCGCCACCGTCGCCCGGCGCCCCCTGCGTGGCGTAGCGCGGCTGGTGCGGTCTGCCGTCGACCCCCACTGTTTCGGCATTGAGTGGACCACGGGGGAGGACGCCAGTGTCTACCTGTCGCACTGCGCGGAGGACATCGTGGCGGCCACGCTCGATGCCGGTGAGTGGGGGGGGGAATGGGGGGTGCGAGGTGTGATGTGGTGGGGTGGGGTGGGGTGACTGCTATGCTCGACGCGGGTGAGTTGAGGGGGGGGGAAGATGTGATGGGGTGGGGTGGTAGGTTGTGATGTGGTCTGATGGGGTTGCGATGTGGTGGGGTGTGTTGAGAGAGCATGCCGTGGCTGCACGAGTCATACTAACAGTCGCATCAACGCCCTCTACGTCACCCTCCTCCTAGGCACAATGCACACTTCCGCAACACACACAACTCTCTCCCCACCCACCCACCCCCGTTCGCAGCCCAACACATACCCTACCCCCCACACCCCCACACCCACACATCAAACACACATCACCTCTCCCCACCCACCCACCTCTCTCCCCGCAGCCCAACACCCACCCTACCCTCCCCGCGACACACACCAACCCTCCCCCCACCCACCCCCAATCGCAGCCCAACACCCACCCTACCCCCACACTCGCACATCAACTCTCCCCCTCAACACACATCACCTCTCCCCCCCCACGTCCTCCTCTCCGCAGCCCAGGCCACCCCGGGCCGCGCCATCCCCGTTCTGACAGACCTGACTCCGGCGGGCGCCAGTCTGACGGCGTCGGGGGGCGCGCAGGGGTGGGCGCCGGATGCCGAGGTGGAGGTGCTGTGTCTGGAGCATCTATCGCAAGCAGCGGGGGAGATGGCGGCGCTGGGGTTCCCGGGGGCGATGGGGGGGGGCGGCGGTGGGGGGCGGCAGGGGGGGCAGGTGAGGGGTGTTGGGGGAGGGGGGGGGGTTGGCAAAAAGGGGGGCAGGTGAGGGGTGGGTGGGGTGCGTGTGGGGGTGGCACGGCATGGCATCGCGTGTGGGGGTATATGTTAAGATGAGATTCAAAACGCGCAGGGTGCTTTGAAGCGTTCCCGCCCATTCCGCCCATCCACGCTCCCGCCCTCCCGCCTGCCCTGCGCAGTCCAGGCCGTCAATGCACGCTCTCTTGCATGCACTTGTATCAGTACTGGTATACTACACATGACAGATACTGCATACTATTATTTACATACCATAACTTCTCATAATCGTCCTTCCCCCCCAGCCCGACCCCGACACCTTCGCCCTTCACCGCCGTGTGTGCGAGTTCAACGCATCCGTCCCTTATGGGGGAGTGGGTCCCGGCGCTAAAGTGGACGACAACGTGGTCATTGCGTTGCTAGCACAGCTGCCCACGCAGGGGAGGCTCAACGGTGAGGGGGTATAATGAGGCTGACTTGTGGGGGTGGGAGGGGGTGGGAGGGCAGGGTGAACGTGTGGTAAGCGTGAGTGGGCCATGGTAGGTCAGGCGGAACGGTGAGGGAGTAAGCGGGGGGTTTGCTAAGCGGGGGGTTTGCTCGGTCCAACTCGCTGTGCAACTCGCAAACGTTTGAGACCCCCCAGCCCCCGGCAGCGCATCAAAGGCACCCCATCCCGTCACATCCTTCCTCATCCCCCATCTCACTCAATGGCCGATGAACCGTCCTCATGTCTTTCCCCCATTCCCCATATCTCCCCCGCAGCCCCCGGCAGTGCCAGCGAGACCCCCCCCCTCCGCACCTCCGCCCCCGCGGATCAGCCCCCCGCGGACGCCGCGTCCGGTCCCGGATCGAATCTCGACGATTTCAGGGAAAAGGAAAAGGACCGGGACGGGGAGCGGGAGGGGGGTGACAGGGGAGGGGACGGGGGCGTGAGTGTCGGTTTCAAATCCCAGGATGCCGCGTCTGCATCGCAGCCATCGAAGCACGATTCCCCCCTGCTGTCAAAGCACGAATCTTCGAACTGCGTGGCGGTGCTGCAGTGCCTGACCCGCCTCAGCAGCAGCACCCACGTGGCGCAGGGGCTGGCCACCTCGCAGGTGAGAGTGTTGGGGTGTGGGATTTGAATGTGAATGCGGATTTGAATGTGGGGGTGAGTGAAGAATTAGGGTGGCATTGTGCAGGGCCGGCTGTGTCGCAGTTAAGACCGTCACTGAAGCTCACCCACTCGCACTCACCCACTCACCCACCCACCCAGTAACACGCTCATGCCACCCCCTCCCCCTCGCCTCCCCCACGTCTCTCCATCCCTCACCTCTCCCCTCCTCTCATCTCCCCCACCTCCCCCATCCTCTCCCACACTCCCCAGGTCTTTGCTTCCCGCGTGATGGGGCTGGTCACGTGTTCGAACCCCGCCGTCGCCGCCGAGGCCCTGCGCCTTTTGCTGAGGCTCTTCGCGCCGCAGACGGCCAGGACGGGGGCCGTGCCATGGGCGCTGAAGGAACACATCGCGGGGGTGAGGGGGTGTGGGTGTATGGGTGTGGGTGTGTGGGTGTCGGTGTGTGGGTGTGGGTGTGGGTGTGTGGGTGTGGGTGTGGGTTTGGGTGTGGGTGTGTGTGTTGACTGGGCGTGAGCAATGGATTGGGCGCTCAAGGAGCACATCGCGGGGGTGAGGGGGTGTGTGGGGTGTATGTATGAGTGTAGGAGTGGGAGGGAGGGGGTTGTGTTGACTGGCAACGAGCGGCGGTGGTGTAAGGTCTGCGAGGCGTAATTCATGTCAATCCCATACCATTCCTTCCTCCACCACTCACCCCCACTCACCTTACCCCTTCAGGCCCCCTCCCTCACTGCCCGCCGCCCCGTGGCAGTTGAGGACGCCCAGCTGGCACGCACATCCAAGTCGAGCCTCCTCAGCCCCGCATCCTCGCGCATTCCCGTGCTGTTGCGGGCCCTGCGACAGGGGCCGGGGGTGGGGGGCGGCAGTGCGGGTGGCAGTGCGGGTGGCGGTGCGGGGGGCAGTGCGGGGGGTGCGGGTGCAAGCGCCAATGCAAGCTCGGGTAGGGATGAGGGGAAGGGTGCGGGTGCGACGGGGCAGGATCAGTTTCAAATTCAAATGCGGGAGGCACCGCTTCTGTCGATGGCGGCGGTGGAGTGCATGGCGGCGGTGGTGTGCCCGCCAGGCGAGTGCGCGTGTGACGGGGGGGTGGTTGGGGCTGGGTGGTTATTACTTGGATTTGTGATTGCTGATAGAGAGTGCGAGCTCCGTCTCACTTCTACTCCCACTCACGCAACCCACCGACTCCCTCACCCACTCACATCATCACTCTCACTCTCACTCACTCACCCCCACCCCCATTCACTTACAGGCAGCTCCACCACCCCTTCATCTCTCCTCACCGACTCCCTCGCCCACTCACACCATCACTCTCACTCTCACTGTCACTCACATCATCACTCTCACATCACTCACCCCCATTCACTCACCCCCATTCATCCCCACTCACTCACAGGCAGCTCCACCACCCCTCCACCTCTCCTCACCGACTCCCTCACTCACGTAGCGTCCCTCGGCCGCCCCCTCTTCGCCCTCTTCGCCCACCCAGCTGCGAGGGTGGCGCAGGGGGCAGCACTGCTGATGCGCAGTGTGGCGGAGGTGGGGGCGGCGGCGGCAGATCCGATGAGAGAGGCGGCGTTGAGGGAGGGGGCCTTCCTGGCGCACCTGCTGACGGCGGGTGAGGCTGGGGTGGGGTTGGGGTTGGTGGGGGTGGGTGGGGGTGTGGGTAGCAGTGGGGGTGCGGGTAGCAGTGTGGGTGTGGTTGACGGCAGCAATGCACCAAGTACCTCACACCTGCTATCCCCCACATCACTAGCACTGTCATCACCCCCTCTCATCAGTAGTACTGCCATTGTTATGACCCACTCACATCCCCCCCTCCCATCCCCCCCTCTCGTCCCCCACATCACTATCACTATAACCCCTTATCATTATCACTAATATCACCCCCTCTCACCCCCCCACTCTCAGTGCAAGGCCCCCCCGATGCGCGCCTCCTGAGCCGTGAGCTCGTGTCCCTGTGGGCAGACGACTACCTCCCAGCGCTCGCGTTGATGAAACGCATATTCCCACCGGGGCTGGTGCGAATGCTCACGCCCGCATCCGCCAAGCGCGGCAAGGGGATGGGGGTGGCGGTGGGGGTGGGGGCGGGGGGTGCGGGTGCAGGTGCAGGGAGTGGTGGCGTGGGAGGTGTGTCTGGGCTGGCGAGGGTAAGCACCAGTGCGCCCACGCAGCCGCAGATGTCGCGGGGGGTGGGTGTGGCAGAGGGGGTGGCGGGGAGTGCGATGGGGGGTGCGACTGTACAAGCGGTGGGGGGGCCGTTGTTGCAGCCGGGTGGCATTGCTGGGGAGGGGGCGGCTGCTGCGGGTGCCGGGGCGAACGGCGCGGCTGCGGGGGTGGAGGGCGGCGCGCAAGTCGCAGCGCAACAGCAACAGCCACAGCCACAGTCGCAATTGCAGCCGCACACCATCCCACCCCCGCCGTCACTGTCGCTGCCGACGGCCCCGGTGCAGGCGGGCGTGTCGCGTCTCTCCCCCCTCATGCGCACCGTTCGCGGGATGCAGCTCCCGCGATCACTGGACGCCTCCCCCCAGGTTTCGGGATCGATCCCCGCCGGCGCCCCTTTATCCCCCCGCGCCCCCTCGCGCGGCCCGGGGAGCTTCAGCGGCGGCGCGGCGCTGGAAAGCGAAGATTCAAATATCGTGGACGTGTTTGGGGATCTTTTGACGTGCGACTGGCGCGCGTTCTGGCATGCGGTGGATGGGGAGCATGCGGGTGCGGCGCTGGTGTGGGGGCAGCGGTGTCGCGGGGAGCTGGGACAGGCATTGGAGGCGGAGATGGCGGGGCTGAGGAGGGCGAGGGAGAGGGTGGCGCAGGTGGGTTGAGGTGGGGGGTGTTGATGGTAGTGGGGGATGCAAGGGTGTGTTGGGTTGTGTGGGTGAGGGAGAGGGTGGCGCAGGTGAGGGGGTTGCGGTGGGGGTGGTTGTGGTAGTCGGGAGTGTGGGGTGGGTGTGGGGTTATGGTGGGTGTGAGAGGGAGGGTGGTGCAGATGGTTGTCGTGGGTTGTTGTAAAGTGGGGTGGGTGTCGTCAAACTGCTGCAGTGCTGCGCTTACTACATGCCAAGCGTCGCTGACCCAGCCCCTCATTCAACAACCACTTCTCTTTTTCAAATTCCCATCCTGCTCTTTCAAATCCCCCCCCCCCCCCCTCTCTTGCAGGGCTCCGGCTCCTGGCCCGCCTGGAACCACGAGGAGTTCTCGGTGCATTACCCCTCCCTGGCGCAAGAAACGTGCATCGGGGGCGTTTATGCCAAGTACCTGATCGACCCCCACCCGGACGCGGCACAGCACGTTATGGATATGGGGCAGCCCAAGGACTTCTTCCATGCTTGCTTCCACCGATTCCTCACCGCGGACCTCGCGGGCAGCGGCGATCGGGCGATGGCAATGGCCGACGGCGGTGGTATGAGCAGGGGTGGCGGTGCAGGTGCGGGTGCGGATGCGGGTGGCACTGTGGGTGTTACTACGGGCATTGACGGGCAGTCGCATTCGCATTCGCATTTCGCAAGCGAGTCGGCAACAGCAGCGGACGCCGAGCGCGTGCTGTGCCTGCGGTGCATGGCGGCCGTGTACCGCCAGTGGGCCTCCGATATTGGCGCATTCGAGGGCACGGCTCATATGGTGCGAGTCGCCGATACCGCCACCACCCGCGCGCTCCGCCACGCCGCTTTGGAGTTGATTGAGGCGCTCACCATGCCAAGAGGGTCGCGAGCACTGACGGGTGCAATGGCGGCGCTGGGGGTGGGAGCGCACGCCCCCCCGCCCCCCGCACACGCGGGAGAGGGGGATCGAACCTGCGACGCGCCCGCGTGGATGCTCGCGCAGGCAGCCGGGGCCGTGGCTGTGACGGGGGCAGCTGCCGAGCGTGCCAGCCGTGCATCGGCTGCCAACTGCGCGGCTGTGATGGATGCGGGGGGTGTGGCGGTGCTGGTGGGCGCGGCCTGCATGGCGCATGGGATGCGGGAGCAGGGGGGGCAGGGCGCGGCGGGGGCGGGGGTGGGCATGCTGGCCGATGCGGCGTTTGTGGAGCCGCCTCGGTTGTGGCACGTGAGGGTGGGGGCGAGGGTGGCGGAGGAGGCGAGGCGGCGGCTGGGGCTGCGGGCGGTGGGTGGGGGTGGGAGTGGGGAGGACGAGGGTGGGGAGCTGAACACTGCGGGAGGGGGTGCGGGTGCGAGTGGCAGCGTGGATGGTGGCAAGGCGTCTACAAGTGCTGCTGCCCCCCCCGCATCCCAGCCCGCGACCTCAGATAGCAAATCCCAACAAGGCGATGGGCTGGTGGAGGTGGGCCCGTTGCTGCGCGAGGAGTTGCTTCAGTTGGCGCAATGGGGATTGGTGAACTACAACACGTGGGTGTGGGCGAGGGACATGCCTTCCCCGAGTGTGTTTGGGGATGTGCGGGAGCTGCGGTGGGCGGCGGCGGTGGGGGGTGGGTCGCTGGGGGCGGCGGGGGAGGCGATGCTGGCGATGCGGGTGCTGACGGGGATGGCCACCATGCACAGGCGAGGGGGGGGGGGGGGGGGGGGGGGGGTGATGATAATAATCATGATATCGTGAGTTGCGAGGGTGTTGCTGCCGCATGGTTGGCGTTGCGGGTGCTCATATTTATCATCGCTCACAACGTCACTCATATCTCTGTCACCATTTCTCTCACATACCACCCTTCTCTCATACACCATCACTCCTACATAACATAACACACCAGCACAACTCTCTCCCCACCCCCCCAGGGCCGTCGACGCGGATGGCTCCGCGCTCCACCCCCTCTCACTCACACAGCCACTCACCTATACATCGCCATCTCACTCACTCACTCACTCACTCACTCACATATCCCCCTCTCTTCCCCCTCCAGGGCCGTGGATGCGGATGGCTCCGTGCTGCACCCACTCCCCCGCGCCCACCGCCTTTTGACCTCCCCCACCGCACTGCCCCACATATGCCAGCTCGTGCTCACGCGACACCCAGCCATCGTGGCAGCGGCCGCCAGGCTGCTCTATGTGGTGCTGGAGCACAATGCCCAAGCGCTGTCGCGGTGAGATGGGTGGGGTGTTTGTGTTGGGTGATAGAGGGGGGTGATGGAGGGTGGTAATGCCTGGGGGTAGTGGGGGGGTGGCGGAGGTTGGGAGGTAGTGTGGGGTGGTAAGTGAAATGGATGTGGTGAAGATTGCAACTGTTCGCTGTGTACTATCACTTATTCTATGCATATCTATCACGTACTGCCAATATCACATATATTGGCACACACACACACACACACACCCACCCACACACACACACACACACAGTCCATCTCAATTACTATCTATCTCAATCACTATCTATCTCAATCACTATCTATCTCAATTACAACCCTCTCCTTCCCAACTCAGCCTGTACGCGACCGGCTTCTTTTACTTCGCTGTCACGCACCTGGGCTCGGACGTCGCCGATCTGGCGCGCGTGCTGCGGCTGTCGCACCTGAGTCAGCGATTTAGGGGGGAGGCCGACGCGCGACAGGGGCCCGCCACGCCCCTGGGGCAGAGGTCGTACCTGGGGCACGTGCTGCCGGAGGCGAGTGGCGTTAGTATCTACTGATTGTTCGGTATGGATCGCGATGTTGTTATTTATCGCTAAATGCATGTGGCTGGGATGGGTGGGCTGTCTGTGCCCCCGTGGCAAAGGTCGCATCTCCGGCTCGGTTGCCCATATATCTATGTTTGTCATCAACATAATATACATAATATACACGATAAATACTCCCCCGCCCCCCTCCCCCCCCAGTCTTTGATCTATGTGCTTGAGCACGGCACCCCCGATGCCTTCTCGGCCGCTCTGTGTGGGGAGCACGACACGCCAGAGCTGTTGTGGACGGAGCGCATGAGGAGGGGGACGCTGCAGCCGCAGGTGACGGTGATGTATTTGAATATATCGATTGGCAGTAATTATAAGCAGATGAGTGATGATGTGTGAGGATATAGCTGGCGCAGACGCGTGCGGATGCCATGGTGGGGTTTGGTATGTATACATGCAATCCCACATTCAAACGACGTTCAATCAACTCTCAATCGACTCCCACACCACCCCACCCCCCAGGTGTCCCAGCATCTGGGTCTCTTCCCCCTGGTCATCAAGCAGCGGCATCAAGCAACGTACGACTACACCCCACTCCCGCCCATCGCATACCCGGACCTGCAGGCGAGTTGGGAGGGGAGGGAACGGGGGAATGAGTAAGTATTATATTATATTAGTTAATATAGTGGTAATAATACTTGGGATCGTATGCTGGGCAGGGGTAGTGTATGGGGGTAAATAATTCAGTAAGTATTGTAGCGATTACTGCAGTGGTAATTATACTGGGGATCGTATGCTGGGCAGTGCGTCGGATGTGTGGGATCCGGTGCCACCGCTGCTCCTCTCGCCCCTCACACACACATCAACACCCCCATTCACCCACCCATCCGCACCCATATCACTCCTACCCCTCACAATATGAACACCCCCAATCACTTACACCGAACCCCTTGTCTAACTCACAGGGCGAGATCTGGTGCCACCGCTACCACCTCCGCAACCTCTGCGACGAGCGCCGGTTCCCCGATTGGCCCGTGGTGGACCACTTGCGTGTGCTGCAGTCACTGATGGGGCTGTGGAAGCAGGAACTGGCGAAAGAAGGGCCCGGGATGGGGGAGGAGGAGGCGATGCGAGTGATGGGAATAACGAGGGGGGAGGGGGGGGAGTGGCCGGGGGCCGAGGCCGTCAGGCGGGCATACCGCGCCAAAGCGAGGGAGTGCCATCCCGATCGGTGAGATGGGGTTATGGGGTGGGTGTTGATGGGTTAGATGAGTATGCGAAATTGAGTGGATGGGGAGCGCGTACAGTTGCGGTCACACACCCACCATTGCCCACCCCAGCCTCTCTCACATTCCCTCTCCCGCACTCCCCCACTCTCCCACCCCCCCCTCCCCTCCACCCCCGCAGCAACCCCGGCGAGGACGCCGCCGATCGATTCGCCGCCCTGCAGCGAGCCTACGAGTACCTGCAGGGATCTTTCAATGCCAGAAACGGGGCGGGCAATGCGGGCACTGCCCCCGCCTATGGGCCCGACCCCTCTCGTCTGCTGCTGGTGCTGAGGGCGCAATGCGTGCTGTACCGGCGATACCCCAAACAGCTGTCGGAATTCAAATACGCGGGGTATCCCATGCTGCTCAGGGCCGTGCAGGTGAGGGGTGGTGGATGGGGAGATGATGTGCGCTTGCTGCTGTCGTTGCTGTGACCACCGCTGCTTTCGATACCCCCACTGCCACCCATGCCACCACCCCCACCCCCACCCCCACTCCCACCCATATCACCACCCCTACTGCCACCTTTACCGCCACCCCCACTGCCACCCATACCACCACCCCTAACATCACCCCCCCCACCCCTACACAGGACCACATGCGCACTTCCGCCCCCCTCCACCCCACCAGCCCCGGCCACCCCCTCGTGCAATCCTCCGCCGAGCTGTGCTGGCTCACATGCGCCGCGTCTCCCAGGTCAGGACTCGAACTCGTGAGGTGCGGGGGGGTGCCGTTACTGGCGGAGGTTCTGGCGAGGGCGATACCCGCGTTGAGTGGGGAGGGGGAGGAGGCGAGGGGGGCGGCGGAGTTGGCTGCAAATGCACTGCGGACGTTTGCGGGACTGGGGGTGTACGATGCGGGGAGAGCGGAGGTGCTTAAACGGTGGGGGGTGGTGTGCGACATTGTGCGGGGCTGTGGGGAGGGCAAACACCCTGCAGTTGCGGACGCGGCTGTGGCTTGCGTGGGGGCGCTGGCGGGCAGCCCTGGGTTGCAAGCGGCGTTGGTGGCGGCGGGGGCGTCGTGGGTGCTGATACCGTTATTGTTTGCGTATGATGCGGGGGCGGGTGGGGATGGTGCGGACGTGGCTGCTGCTGAGAGGATGCTCAGCTTGCGTGCGAGGGGGGTGCAGGGTGCGGGGGCGGTGGGAGATGGGGAGGGGGAGGGGGAGGTGGATGGGGCGGAGAACCCCGCGCTGGTGCTGGGGGCGCTGGGGGCGCAGAGGGCGAGCATGCAGGTGAGAGTGATGGGAGTGGGTGGGGTGGGATGTGTGTGGGTGTGTGTGTGGGGTGGGTGGGTGAGAGTGAGCATGCAGGTGAGGGGGAGAGGGAGGTGGGGTGTGTGTGGGGTGTGGATGCGTGCACAGTGGGTTTAAGCACCTCTCATTATACCCCTCTCCTCTCACCCCACCATACCCACTCATCCCATCACTCACCATGCCCTCACCATCCCCTCACCGCCCCTCTCCCCCCCAGGCCGCCCGCAACGTGCGTGCCATGCTCGCCGCACGCGCACTGGCGAGACTGGCGGGGCTGATGGGGCGGGGAGGGCGATTTGGCACATCCCCGCTACCGCCACTGCAAGATGCGCTAAAAGCGCTGCTCACCCCTTACCTGGCGGGGCGACTGGCGGAGATCGACCCGAGGGGTTTTCTGGCAGACGCGTGCCAGAGTTGCGAGCGGCCGCATCTGATCTGGGACGCGGAGATGAGGGAGGGGGTGGGGGAGGTGTGCGGGGGAGCGATGGAGGTGAGATGGGGGGGTGAGGTGGAGATGGGGTGGTTGTGATTGAGTGGTGTTATAGATGGGGTGATGGTGATATACGGGGAGTGGTTGAGGGGTAATGAGGGTGACCTTTGCTTCTTAACCCATCCCCACACTCCCACTCACCGCATAACTCACCCCCCACTCACCCCAACCATCATAACCCCCTTCCCCCCCCCCGCAGTCCCTCAACCTGCAAGAGCCCCCCTTCCTCCCACCCCTCGCATCCCAGCCCCCCTCCACCCCCCTCCCGCCCCCCGCCCTCGCGCACCTCACCGCCACCCTCGCCCCCGCCCTCTCTTTCCACCACTCATCCCTGAAGCACGAATTGGTGATCGCGGGTGTGTACGTTCGCGTGTATAACGCGCAGCCTCAACAGCCCCTCTTCGACGCGGCCACGTTTCTGGCAGAGACTCTGGCACAGGCGGCGTTTCTGGCGAGGGCGTACCTGCAGGCGCGGGGGCTGTGGGTGCCGGCGCTGCTGCCGCGATTGCCGGCGGAGGGGGCGACGAGGGCGGGGCAGGGGGGGATGGGGGGGTACATGCCAAGCGTTGCGCCGGGGATGGGCGGGAGGGGCGGGGGTGCGGGTGCGGGTGGGGTTGCAGCGAGGCAATCTGTCAAGAGCGAGGGTGCGGGTCCGCTGGAGCAGGGAGGGGAGGCGGCGGCTGCGGGTGGCGCGGCGGCGAGTCGCAGAGAGGCTGCGTGGAGTGCGGGGGATGAGGGGCGGCTGCTGGCGTGCTTGCAAGCGGCGGCAAATGTGGTGGGTGGCAGCCCGGGCTTGGCTGTGCTGGCGGCGGGGAGAGCGACGGTGGCGGCGCTGCTGTGGGCGATGCAGGCGGCGGTGGCGGCGGGGGTGGGGGGTTGTGAGGGCAACGGGTCGGTGGCAAGTGGCGGTATGGGGCATGCATTGAGGGACGGGGGGGCTATCGGCACTGCCACTGCCACTGCTTCTGCCAATGCGGGTTCGCCCTTTGTCAGCAGCACCACGAATGTAGCGGCGGGGGCGACATCGGTGGGCGGTGCATCGGCGGTGGCAGTGACGGCGTTTGACGCCTCTCTGTGCCTGGCATCTCTGCGACTGATGGCCCAATTGGCTGGCCACCCCAAAGGAGCAGAGTCGCTTGGTTGCGAGGCGGTGGTGTGCCGGCTGATGTGGCTGGTGCACCGACCGCCCACCCCCGCTTGCCGCGATCACTGCTTGCGGGTGCTGGGGGCGCTGGCGGGGCGGCCGGCCGTGGCCTTTTGCGCGGCAGAGCAGGGCGGGGCGCTCATGCTGCTGTCCGCAATCATGCCGGGATCGGAAGCCGCTTACACGCTGGGTGGAGGGGGGGCGGGTGTGGGTGGCAGTGGGGGTGCGGGAGAGGGGCAGAGTGCGGGGGTCACTTCAACAGCGGCCACTACTGCTGCGGGCGCTAGGAGTGACGCAGCAGCTGCGATGACGAGGGAAGCACCGACAGCAAGCGTAACAGGCAATGACAGCGCAAGCGAGGACCGGCTGCGTGTGGCGGCTGCTTCTCTGCTGGGTAGACTGGCGCAGAGCGGGGCCCACGGCTCCCGCATCGTCGCTGTGCTCTGCGCTGTGCTGCCTGCGGGCATTGTCGATGCGCTGAGGGACGGGCCGGGGGAGGCGGCGGTGGGGGTGCTCGAGGCCGTGTCGGGTGAGCAGTTGATGTGTGGTTATATCGATATCATATGTGTTGGGTTAGGGTTTGGGCAGGGGTTGTAATTGGTTGTGACTGTTGAAGATAGTGTTGCTGTGGTGAGTGGGTGGGTGGGGGAGGCGGCAGTGGGGCGCTCGTGGCCGTGTCGGGTGAGCAGTGGTTGCAACGATGATACCATTTATATTACTGTTATTCCGTATGGTATGGATGTTGTCAATACGGTACGAATCGATCATTATATGTCGTAGCGACTGTAATAATAACAGATGCAATGATAAATAACAACAATACTACTATCACTGTATGTGCTTGCTAATCAACTCCCACTCATCCTTCCCCCCTTTCAGAGACCCCCGAGCGCGTGTGGAGCCGCGCCATGCTGAGCCGCGCCTCGTCCGCCGTTTCAAATCTCTGCGCATCGGCACGCGCCCAGCAGTGGCGGGCGATGGCGGCGGGGGGAGGGGCGGAGTGGGCGCCGGGGGCGGGGGGTGCGGTGGAGTTTGAGGAGCTGAGGGGGGAGCTGCAAGTGGGGGGGGTGTACGGTGAGTGAGTGGGGGGAGCTGCAAGTGGGGGGGGGTGTATGGTGAGTGAAGGGGTTGGGGGTTGCACATGTGGGGGGGGTTGTACAGTAAGTTAGTGTTATGTATATATTTATTCTGTCGTCTGTAGTAGATATGTATATTTGTATTATTTGAATTCCTCCCTTCCACCCCCACCCCCACCCCCGCAGTCCGCCTCTTCCTGAAGGACCCCCGCCACCCCCTCCGCGACCCCCGGGGCTTCCTGCAAGCGCTGCTGGACGCGCACCTGGCATCGGCAGCAAAGGTGGTACCGATCTCGAATTCAAACAGCGTGGGGAGAGGAGCAGCGGGGATGGGGGGGATGGGGCCTGGGGCGGCAGCCGAGCGTTGCGTGACGCTGGGGGCAGCAGCCGTGGCGCTCATGCAGGTGAGGGGAGAAAAAGGGATTTGAATGTTGTGCGAGTTTAAATGGCAGTTACATGTAAGTGGGGCTGAGGGGTGAGGTTAGTGGAGGGGTGCGTGGGTGGGTAGCGCGGGTGGCGTGGAGCGCCCGTGTCACTCCAAACACTCTAGCGACCCATAACATGGCCCAATTGATGACCCTTATCATGTCACATCATCCCTCAATCACCCTCACCCCTCTCTCCCCCTCTCCCTCACCCCCAGGTCCACCCCCTGCTTGCCGACGCGTCTGCCTCCACCGCCGCCCCCTCTCACCTCCTCTCTGCGCTGCTCTCCGCCTGCCACCTGCTCGCGAGGGGCCCGCACGCCCCGCTGCCACCCGACGTGAAGAGGCAGGACGTGGTGGATGTGGCGGGGAGCGTGTTGCGCATCACACACCTCATGGCAGGTGAGGGGGTGGGGGAGTGGGTGAATGTGGGGGGGAATGGAGGGGTGGGATTGAGCAAAAGAGGGGGTGAGGTGAGGTGAAAGATACTTCACCCATTCTTCATTGCACACCACTCTTTGTCCCTCACGCAACGCACCACTCCCCCTCACTGATCGCCCACACCCCACACCATCACACCATCACACCATCACACCCCAGAGGGGTGTCCAACACCCCTCTCTACCCCACTCCCCCCCCGCAGTGTCCCTCGCCTTTGCCGAAGCATCTCCGACCACCACCCCCCCCGCCCTGCACGCCCTCGCACCCGCGCTGTCGTGGGAACGCGGCGCGCGCGTTCTGGCGCTTGAAACCATCAAGCGGTGCCTGAGGGCCGACAGCCGCGCGAGGGACGCGGCGGTGGGGCAGGCTCTGGCGATGAAACTGCCAGAGAGGCTGCTGCGAGCGCTGGACTGGCGGGGGGGTGCGGGTGCGGGTGCGGGTGCGGGTGCGGGTGCGGGTGCGGGTGCGGGTGCGGGTGCGGGTGCGGGTGCGGGGGCGGGTGCGGATGAGGCGCGGAGCAGCGATGGGGGAGTGGAGAGGGTGCTGTGGTGAGTGATGGGGAGATGGGATAGGATGGGGTGGTTAGCAGGGGTGGTAGTGGTGATGGGCAGCGATGAGAGACGGGCATGCTGCGCGTTACTCCCACCAATTCTGATAACTGTATCTCATATCCCTCATCTACCCCCCTCCCCTTCCCTCCCTCCCAGCATCGACATCCTGCGGCTGCTGTCGCTCCCCGGCGCCCACCACACCGCCGTCCAGTCCATCCTCGATGCCTCTGACGTTTGGGGTGCATACCGGGACCAGCGTCACGAGATGTTCTTGCCGGGCGCCGAGGACCGGCAGTCGGGGGTGGTGGGGCTGCTGACGGGGGGGGAGGTGGCGACGTTTGCGCTGCCGGCCAAGGAGGGGGAGGGGGCTGCGCAGTGAAGGGGGGAGATAAGGAGTCGAGTAAATGAGAATTGGATATGGGAGACGGTTAAAATGAAAGGATTGGGATGGGATGGGGATTCGGTGGGGGTAGGGGTTGGATGCAAGGCGGAGAGTGTAAAGATGAGACATGAGCATGCGCGTACCTGTGCTGAAGAAGATGTTATGTTTTTGAAGAGTGGGAGTGTTTTCTTGTAGCCAACACCCATTGTCTCAAATGCGGTCTGAGCTAGCAGTCGAGCGCCGCTTCCTCTGCCATTCATCGCCTGCCGTTGAACGCATCCGCTGGCGGGAACGTCACGGCTGGCACAGCGATGCTGCCACTGCTTCACACACGTCTCATTCACGACAGCAGGTTCCCCAGCAGGCACAATTGTTTGCATGCACCCCATCCCAATCGAAGTAATGACTCTCGGCAGCTGCCATCACTTCACACACCTCCGTCCCCAATCAAAGCAAGGAGTCTCTGCAGATGTCATTACTTTGACACGTACATCCCATTCACGATAGCAGGTTCCTCAGCAGCCTCTCCGCTTCCTCGAACTCTAGCGATTTCCGCTCTGTTTCCGACGCATGCGAAACGTAAGACTGCAGGAAGCGGATGCCCTCCTGGGGGGAGGGAGGGCACGGGGGTAAGGGATAAGAAGGGATAAGAACGAAAGGACGAGTAGGTAGTGAGAAGGAGTTACAACTTCGTTTTGTAAATGGGCGAGTGATGGTGCAGCTGGGCAAGCGAGCTCGCAAGCTGCGTCCCATGCATCATACCCCGCATTCTCACCTGCGTGCTGCACCCTTCATCTCCATCACCATGCATATCCCATTCACCTGCGTGCTGCACCCCTCGTCCTGCACCATGCAAATCCCCACGTCCCTGACCACATCCATCGATGGAAAGGCGTACGCCAAAACGCGACACGCCTCCAAAGCCTCACGGTACCGGCCAGACGCTGCAGGGGGTGGGGAGTGATGAGATGAGAATGAGAACGGTTGATGACATGGCCAGGCGCACACCCTACCTCACACCCACAGCCACCACCCCCCTCCTCGCATGCACCCCCTCCCTCGCATGCACAACCCCCCATCTCTCCACCCACACACCCACCCTCACCCATGGCTACCACCCGCATGGCATCCACAACGCGATACACGAGTTCCTCTCCCCCCATGGCCACCGCATTCCTGGGGGCGTCTGCCGCAAAGAACCAGGGATACCCCACGTCGAGCACCGTCTCCAGTCCGGGGGCTTCGTCGCCCATGACGCGGGTTCGAATCATGACGTGGTGGGGCGCGCCGGAAAAGGACACGGCCTCGGAGGGCACGCAGAGGCGCGCGAGGGCGTCCAGGGCGATGGCGGCGCACAGCATGTGGGACGCGGCGCCGGTTTCTGGCAAGCGGTGCAGCAGCCAGTGATCCAGGACCTGCAAGGGAGGCGACAGTGGGCGGTGGAGCTGGGGAGGAGCTGGGGGTGGGCAGTGGTGGGTTGGGTGCGTGCGCATGCGGGGAGGTGGGAGCAGTATATAGTGGGGGAGAGAGACACATAAGAGACAAAATAGAACCATCGACATTCGCCAACCCCCCACCCCACCTGCAGCTCGTCCACCTCCCTCTTGATGTCTACCCTCTGCATGACGGCGTTGTTGACCGCCTCCACCACCTCGTGACCCATGCCGCCCTTAGCCTTGGCGGCCATCTCGGGCGCCCGGGACACCAGCCTGCGAATACGATAGAAATGGTTAAGAATTTGGCACACGCACACATGGCCGCGCGCCGGCCGGCACTGCGTCACGCACAGCATAGCACGTCCCGCACCGCTTGCAGATGCCGCGCACGTCCTCCAGCAGCTCGCCCACGTCCTCCGTGCTGCCCACCACCTGCCTCCCGGCCAAGAGAATCGCCTCCAGCACATCTACGGAGCCAGATTGCACCATCTCGCGCACGCGCGCAGCGTCCCCGTCGTCGTTCGCGTTGCCGAACGCGGGCAGCGATTTGAGGACCTCCGAGGCCCCGCCGTCTTCCTGCGAGTCAGCTACGTGCGCTTCGTGGCTTCGACCGGCCACAGACAGGCGGCGAGGCCACGCTCGCGAGCAGAACGCACCGGGATGGCCCTGGCTCGGCGCAGAGGGGGGCGATGCGCGGTCCACCGCGCGCGCATCATCGACGCAGTGTGTGCGATCGGCCTGCGCTGCACCCCGTGCGCCCATCGGCACACGGGCGAATGGATGGGCGCGGACATGGTGCGGCTGTGGATGTGCCTGCCCGGAGCGCCCTGGCGTCACGCGCGATGTGCTGCTCGCAGTCGCAAACTTCGAGAGAGTCTGCTATTAAGCCGCAATAACTCTCCGGCGCGCGAAACTGCTGGGAGCCCAGGGGAACCCAAGTCAGACGGGAAACGCGAGCGAAAGCGCCGGCCTTCGAGCCGATGCCGCATCTGTGCGTGACCCTCTGTCCTGATTGTTCACGCTGCCTGTCCTTTGCGGCGAGAAGAGGACCTCGTTGGGGGCGCGGCACGGCGTACGAGCTCCCTCTGCTTTCCCACGCGGGGCTGAGGTGGATCCCGAGAAGCGAAGATGCTCGACATCAACGCATTCCGCGTAGGTGACGCACCCGCTCTTTGCCGGGCATTTCCAGCCCTCCGCGCAGAGCCTTGCGTGTCTGCGACGGACTCTGGCCTTGCAGCGAGCTCTGATGGGGGGCTAGGACCGGGGACTGCGTGCGGCACGCGCCGGATCTCGACACGGCGGGCGCGGCATGCATGGCTCAACCGACCACGGCGGCCGTGGCCCGGGGCTTGCGCTTGCGGGCCCGTGCGCACCGCGAGGCGCGCCTTGCGCATCTTCCTGTCGCGTGACAGCTCTCCCCCCGCCGCGTCGGTCCCCCGCGCCTCCAAACAGGCCACTGCAGGGGCGCGCAGCGTCGTCCACGTGCCCCGCCGCGACCGTGCGCGCCCCAGCGCCGCGCGGCCGGCCCTGCGCTCCGCGTCTTCAATCGCTGCGCTTCCGCTCCTCGCGCTCCGCAGACAAGGGCGGCGACCCCGAGAAGATCCGCGAGTCGCAGCGCCGGCGCTTCGCGGACGTGGGGATCGTGGACCGCGTGATTGATCTCGACGAGCAGTGGCGGCAGGCGACGTACGATATGGGTACGTACTACAGCGCGAGGGCAAAGCGGCTGCCGTCGCATGCCGGCCGCGCTGCTTTGTGTTTTTTCCAGAGTGGGCGCGAATGTGCTCTCCGCGCCCCCGCTGCGCGCAGAGAGCGCCAAGCGCGAGGCGAATCTGATTTCGAAGGAGGTGGGTCGCAAGAAGAAGGCGGGCGAGGACACGGAGGCGGAGCAGGAGCAAGTGCGGAAGCTCAAGGTCACGATCGCCGAGCTGGAGGACAAGGCCAAGGTGAGGAGATGGGATGAGATGGGATGTGTGGCAGGCTGTGAATGTTATGGTTACTGAGCTGCAGGACACGGCCAAGGTGTGATGAGATGAGATGGGATGGGATGGCATGCACTCAACACGCCGTCGAGTTTGCGACATCCCGACTGCAGTACCGCTGCACCCGCACCCACCTCACTGGCACCCGCACCCCCACCCTCCGTCTCACCTGTACCCCCCCTCACCCCACCCCACCCACCCCCACCTCACCCCCACCTCACCACTACCCCCCACCACCACCACCACCTCAGTCCCTGGAGTCTGCCCGCAATGACCTGGCCGCCCAGGTGGGCAACTACGTGCACGAGTCGGTGCCCGTGTCCCAGGACGAGGCGATGAACGCCGTGGTGCGCGAGTGGGGGCAGCCGCGGCAGGACGCCAGGCACAACCACGTCGACCTCGTGCAGATGCTCGGCATTGCGAATTTGGACCAGGGAGTGGTGAGTGGGAGCGCGGGTGTGTGCTCGCAGTGCAGATGCTAGCGATTGCCAACGCCTTCCTAGCGCCCTTCCCAACCTCACCCCACCACCGCACCCCCCCCCCCCCCCCCCCCCCCCTCCCCAACAGACGGTGGCGGGCGGCCGCGGCTACTACCTGATGAACGAGGGGTGCCTGCTCAACCAGGCGCTGGTCAGCTACGCCATGGCGTTCCTCTTCAAGCGCGGCTACACCCCCGTGCAGACGCCCTTCTTCATGCGCAAGACCATCATGGCGCAGTGCGCGCAGCTGAGCCAGGTGA
The DNA here is from genome assembly GCA_958009085.1 of Protoeuglena noctilucae. NCBI lineage: Eukaryota > Viridiplantae > Chlorophyta > Pedinophyceae > Marsupiomonadales > Marsupiomonadaceae > Protoeuglena > Protoeuglena noctilucae. The sequence continues at coordinate 862,401 of OY253684.1, forward strand.
AGGGGGTGGGGGGAGTAAATGAGTAAGTGAGGGAGTGAGTCAGGGAGTGAGTCAGGGAGTGAGGGAGTGAATGAGCATTATGGCGCAGTGCGCGCAGCTGAGCCAGGTGAAGAGAGAGGGGTGGATGGGGAGGGGAGGGGTTGGTAGTGATGGAAGCGAGGATCAATGTTTCTGACACACCGTTTCTCCTCTCACCCTCACTTTGGCATCGCCCGTCCCAAGTAACTCACCGCAGTTCGACGGCAAGCTCTACCACGCGACCACTCTCACTCACCTCATTCTCACATCCCCATGTCTCATCTTATTTTACCACACCCCCCACCCCAGTTCGACGAGGAGCTCTACCACGTGAGCGGCGAGGGCGAGGACAAGTACCTGATCGCCACCTCCGAGCAGACCCTCTGCGCCCTGCACCTGAACCAGTGGGTGGAGCCGCGCGAGCTGCCCATCAAGCTGGCGGGGTACTCGACGTGCTTTAGGAAGGAGGCGGGGTCGCACGGCAGGGACACGCTGGGGATATTCCGGGTGCACCAATTCGAGAAGGCGAGGGGGCGATTGGGATGATAAGAGATGGTTGGGAATGGTGTGTGACTGGGTGACTGGTTGTGTGGTTCATTGGGTGAGTGGTGTGTGACTGGTGAGAGGTGAGGGGCAGGATGGGGATAGTCGAAGTGCACCAGTTTGAGAAGGCGAGGGATGATGGGGGGGGGGATGAGTGAGTGATTGTGGGGTGTGTGGTTTGTGATGCGATGCGGTGCGTCAAGTGACGTGCGATGAGCATCGAACGGCCCCCATGCAATCTCAACCTGCCTCGCTTCCCCTCACACCCTACCACTCTCACCCCCACCCCCACCCCCCTTTCACCCAACGCAGGTCGAGCAGTTCGTGGTGGCCCACCCCTCACAGTCATCCCCACAACCACTCACCCAATCACTCTCACTCTCATTCTCACTCTCATTCTCACTCTCACTCTCACTCTCACTCTCACCCACCCATCACCCCCACCCCCTTACTCAAACACAGGTCGAGCAGTTCGTGGTGGCCCACCCCGACGAGTCGTGGCCGCTGATGGAGGAGATGATCGGCAACGCGGAGGCCTTCTACCAGTCCCTTGGATTGCCCTATCGAGTCGTCAACATCGTGTCGGGGGAGCTCAACAATGCGGCCGCCAAGAAGTACGACCTCGAGGCGTGGTTCCCGGGGGGCAAGGCGTACCGGTGAGAATTGAGATGGGGTGTTTGTTAGTATAACTATTACAAGTAGTAATAGTAGCATTACTTGTGTGTACCAGTACGACCTGGAGGCGTGGTTCCCGAGGGGGAAGGCGTACCGGTGAGAGTGGTAGTTGATATGAGTAGATGTGATGGTTAGTGTCTGTAGTGGAGAGCGATGGTGGTGTTTGCGAGTTGTTGTCACTCCCTCTCCCATCACATCGCAGTGAGCTCGTGTCTTGCTCCAACTGCACCGACTACCAGAGCCGCAACCTGGAGGTCCGCCTCCGCACCCCAAAGGCCCCCGGGGCAGAGCAGCGGAAGGACTACGTCCACATGCTCAACGCCACCATGACGGCCACGGAACGCACGCTCTGCTGCCTGCTTGAGAACTACCAGACGGAGGTGAGAGAGAGGAGGGGTTAGCGATAGCAGCATAGTACACTAGGTGTGATGGTGGTGGTGATAGTAACACTGACTGTGCTGCCTGCTTGAGAACTACCAGACGGAGGTGAGGGGGTTGGTAGTACAAGGGGATAGCAACAGTTCGGCTGTTCTCACATAATGTGATGGCCCCTGCGCTATTAAAGACCCATTGCAATGCCTTATCTTAGACTTACAATTCACCTGACCCCTCCCCTTACCGCCCAGAACGGCGTGGTGGTCCCCGAGCCCCTGCGCCCCTACACGTGCGGGGTCGAGTTCATCCCTTTCCGCAAGGAGTTCGACAAGAACGGCAAGCTGGTGGACAGGGCCGCGCCCAAGCCTGACGCGTCCATGGGGTCGGTGAACTGAGGGGATGGGTGGGTGGGTGTGACGTAGACGGGGAGAGTGGGTGGTATATGACGATGGGGGGCGGAGGGTGGGAGTGGGGGGTTGCTGGCGATGAGGGGGTGTCGCGAGATGGGGAGAGGGGTGGGCGGGGGTGGCAGCGGGTGGCGGTGGTGGGGACGTGTGTGAGGGTGCGCAAGTGTCGCCGACGATCAGCATGCTGGAGGAAGCTGTATAATTTGATCAAGCGTGTGTGGGGCGTGTCTCGTGGCGCGAGTGTGAGGGCTGATTCAAAGTGCACCCCGGCTTGCACCCATCATAGCACAGCGAAAATGCACGGGCACGGGGGCTGGATGCGCGCGCGTGTATGGGATGGAGGCTGACTGGCGGGAAAAGCGGAGACGATGCGCGAAAGAGACGGAATAGAGCAAAATTGCACGGCACTGCATTGTGATGAATGACGCATCCAATGGCCAGACGACACTCCTGGGTGATGGCGATGGTGATGGTGGCAGCCCCACCCATCCATCGATGCTCCAACTCATCGACTCATCATGGCATCCACCGTGTCATGCCATGTCTTATCAATTCTTGACGAATGATCATGGCATCCACTGGGTCATGTCTTCCCTGTAGGGGTCCTCCACCACGCAGGCGAAGAGGTGGTCGCAGACATCCACGCCCAGCGACAGGCAGTCGGGGGGAGAGCTGAGAGCGGGGGTGAAGAGGAGGGGGATGTGCATGTGTGGATGGATGTGCATGTGTGGATGGATGGAGAGACAGCAAGAGTAAGAGCCGGCGGGGGGTGAAGAGGAGAAGGGTGAAGAAGAAGAGGTGAAGAGAAGGAAGAGGAGGAAGGGGTCAACACAAGCTTGCTTGCTTGCTGGCTGGCTGGCAAGCGATCGCTCATCGCGCATCTCACTCGGCCGAGTCGCGGACGCAGTACTGCCCCGGGGGGAGGAGGGCGCTCTCGAGAACAGAACCGCGGACGCGGCAGGGGACGCCATCCGCGCTGCGAGGGTGGGAGGAAGGATGGTGGCAGTGCGGGTAAGCGTGAGAGTGAGCGGACGAGTAAGCATGCCGGCCTCGTCCCCTGCAACCGCTGCTCGGCTCACCCGTAGACGCGAAGCTGCGGATCCGTTCCCATTTGCACCTCGAACACCCCGGAGAGCCCCTGGCACTCGATCACGCCGTCGCCCAGAAAACGGCAGACCGTGAAGTTCGCGGAAGCGGCGCGCGGGAGCCTCCGGGACCCGGACGAGCGCGCAGTCCGAGAGATGCGTTGCACTCCGTGCGCGATACGCGCCGAGGACCACGCGGTCTGCATCGCGCGCTGCGATTGCGGGTGGAGAAGACGAGAAGGTGCAGTTGGAGGCCTGGCGGCCTCGCGACGACGCGGCGACCGCTCGGCGGACTCGTGTGCGATACGAACGAGAGCCAAAAAGAAGCGGAGGCCATTTTCGGAAGCTCATAGGAGCCGATACGCCATGGCCAGGTGGATGGGCGCTTTGGCCATCGTGGGCACAGCGTGGGCGCGACAGGCGCCGGCGGAGGTCGCGACGGCACGCCACTAGCGCAGGATGGGGTCAAAAAACGCCAGGCGAGGGCAACATTGCTGACGGACGCGCGAATCCCCAGGGTCAGCGGGAGATTTCGTCACGGACGAGGTTGGCCAGGTGATCCATTCCGACACGGGATAACGGCTTTGGCGAAGCACCACGCGCGCACAGTCCATGTCCTATGTCACGTTGTTGTCCATTGCTTACGCATAGAGAGGATGCCGCGCTCGCAGCGCCCACCTGAGGTCGGTGCACCGAAGCGGCGTGAGAAGGAAATGCGATAAGCCCGCGAAGCAACCTGGGCGGACGATGCGTGCAACTCTTTTGATGGCACGTAAACGGGTAGCGCGCAAAGCACGTCGTCCCGCCGAGGATGGCTCTGCCAGGCTGGCGTCAGACGCAAGCCGTGCACTTTTCAACGTTCGGCGCCCAATGGCATCCGCCATTCACCTGCGGCGAGGAAGACATTACGAAGCTACGGAACCGACTGCCAGCTGGAGGCTTTTGCTGCACCCCTGCGTCACACGCGACTTTGTTGCGAGCAAGCACCATGGCTGCGCCTCTGGTGGCAGCACCGCGGCCGCTTTGCAGTGCACTCTGTCGTCGAAATGTCCGCACGCGGGGAATGGGCGGGATGCCTCCGGGTGAGGCCAGCGGAGTCGATAAGCGTGCATGCCCAGCGACCCTGCTCTCCCCGCGCTGGTGGTTGTTTCCGATGAATCTCGCCGCGACTGCCGCGCGCAGGGTTCCCCGGCATGGGAGGGATGGGCGGGATGGGCGGCATGGGCGGCGCGGTGCCTGACGTCGCATGGTGACGGCAGGGGCGCTCTCCGCCGCGCTTGCCGCGACTTGCGCTTCGTCGGTTGGCTCAGATGCTTTATACGTGATATGTGCGCTACATGACATGAGATTCGCTGCGGGGGCGCCCGCAGGGACCCCGAGGGCCTGCTGCAGCGACGCGAGGCGAACCTCATCGACCGCAACCTGATGAAGCGGAGGATGCAGCAGGTGCGCGGCGCGTCGACTGCAATCATTCAACATCTCTACGTCGCGAGCCTCCGCTCGCTTTCCGGCGCCCGCCTCGCGCGCGGCCGCCCCGTCACGCCCACACCAGAAGATTGGCGCGCGCGCCCGCGCCATCCCCCGCCCCGCCTCCCCCGCAGGACGCCCAGTACCGCACGGAAGTGGAGGCGCAGGCGGTCAAGCAGTACCGCGCGGTGACGCAGCGTCGCCAGTCTCGGGTGCCTCCCGAAGGCGACTCGTTCCAACTCATCGACTATCTGCTCCAAACGCACCCGGAGGACATGGAGTGGGAGGTGGCGAGGTGCAGGCCGTCCCTGGGTGACTCCTTCTTCGCGGCACTGGAGCGCGAGATTGGAACGTGCAAGGTGCGGGACGCGCACGCGCAGACGGGGCCCGTCTGCTGCAGAGAGTGGGTGGTACGTAGCACCCTGCCTATGCGCACCCGCCCCAATCCGGTCTGTCTTGGCCAAGAACCACTGACTGCTGTGCAACATGCGAGCCCAGCGCTGCCTGCGAGCACGCGCAGTGACAGACAATAACCCTTGCTCACAATCACCGTTGCGTCGTGGCTTGTGTCGCAGTTCGGGGTGCAGGCGGAGGAGCAGAAGGATCGTCTGGCGGAGTTGGAGGGCCTCAGGGATTTCCTGAAGATCGCCGTGGCTGCGTTGGACGAGCGCGTCGCGTCGCTGGCGTCCCCGGTCGACCGGATGAAGAAGCTGCTGACTGCCAAGGCGAGCGGGGGGGATGGGCAGGGTAGAGAGAGTGAGCGGACAGTGCAAAGAAAGCGAGAGGGCCATCCTCGCCACACACCACATCGCATCGCATACATCGCATCACACCACACGCCCTCCCTGCCCCCCCTCGCAGGACAAGAAGGCGATGATTGCGCAGATGGCAGGCGACAACGAGATCGACGACGACCTGATTGCTCTGCTGGACCAGAACATCGAGGCCGCACGCAAGGCGGGGCAGGAGGAGGCGGCGGACTTCATGAAGCGCGTGAGGGACGCGGCCAATCGCTTCGTCATTGCCACGCCCAGCGCGGAGGAAATCCGGGAGAGGTTCCAGAGGGGGCTGGAGGTGAGGGGAGTGTCCGTAGAGATCCGGGAGAGGTTCCAGAGGGGGCTGGAGGTGAGGGGGCTTGGGGCTTGGGTGCTGGATTGGGCATGGCAGTCAGCAGTCGGGGCTGGAGGCGCAGGGCTGAGGGCGCTTGTGTGGGAATGCCTGCACTTGTACTCACAACCTCGGCGGTATCGTGCCATCTCTTCGCTTACTCTCGCTTACTCTCGCTCACTCTCACTCTCTCTCGCCCTGGCGGTCGCAGGAGGCAGAGAAAGAGGACCAGGAGAGCGACAAGGGGGCGGCAGTGGGGGCAGTGGGGTCATCGGAGGGGGCCAAGGGGAGGAAGGGGCCGGTGGTGCTGGGGGCGGGGACGCCGCCCCCCGAAGAGCCCAAGAAACTCATCTTGTGAAGCCACGAGTGGCTGCGTGAACGTTTGAAAGACACAATCTGCTAAGGACACAATCTGTTGCATATATTCTAAAGGATGGCCCAGCCGACGCGCGCATCGACGCAGACGGCGGCGCGGCGGCCATCGCTGGCCTGGCACGCAACCAGCACAGGGCCTCCCCCGCGCGGCCCGGACACCGACCGCGGGGCTCGGGGCCGGCGCAGCGCACATCTCGCGGGTCGTCGGATGCGAGCTTGCGCCATCGATCGCGAGCACACGAGCGCAGAGAGCTGCAACCAGCTTGGTCACCGTTCAAAGCTTGCGGCCTTGCCTGCGTCTGTGCTGCGTCGTTCCGGGTCCGACGGGGCGGTGTGTAGGACGCGTGAGTGGGTCGTAAGCTGCAGAATAGGACGGGACCCGCATCGCGCCATCCGTCGCGGCAGCCGAGCTGGCTGACTGGGGCGCATGCCTGGGCAGATTTGACGGTGCGCGGGGACGTGTCCGCAGGTCCGTGCGCAATGGCGGGCGGATATGTCCAGCAAACGCTGCAAGCCGAGCTTGAGGGACCGGTGGTCGGTGAGGGCGTGCAGAGGGAGGACTTTTGTTGCATGAGCACCGGTTGCCTTCGCGATACTCAGGGTGGGTCAGGTCGCTTGCGCAGGGTGGGGCGACCTGCCCGGGGAGCTGCATCGCGAGATCCTGCGGCTGGTGCCGCTGAGCGACGCGACGGTGGCGCGGCAGGTGTCGCTGGAGATGCGCGACGAGGTGGACGAGGTGTGGAGGGCGTGGAGCATCCGGGCCACGGCGGAGGACAAGCGGATAAAGATTCGCAAGCATGTCACATTTCAGGTCCAAGAGGGTGCCCTTCACCACACCCCGCTGGTTGTGCACGCGCATGGCGGGTCGCATGCGCACCACCTGGCAAGCCTGGGGCTGTGGTGGCTGGCGGTGTTGGCGGCGGAGGCGCCGGACATCAATGGCTTCTCTTGGGCCGTGGATACGGACGGGGACATCAAGTAGTCGCCGCTGATGGTGGCAGTGCGGGCACTGCGGCCGGTGGGGCGCCGGGTGGGTGGCGGGGTGGAGTGGGCGCACGCGCTGGGGGATGGGGAGGTGGCGCAGATGGTGCGGGTGGTGGTGGGGATGGGCGCGGACGTCAATGGGCGGCTTGAGGAAGCCTTGCCGCTGATGACGTACTGCGCGGCGCGGGGTTGCGTGGAGGCGGTGAAGGCGTGCCTGGCAGCGGGGGCGGAGGTGGACGCGCCTGGAGACGACTATGGTAACTGGATGACGGCGCTGGTGCATGCCGGACGCGGGGGTCACGAGGCGGTGGTGGAGGTGCTGCTGGAGGCGGGGGCGTCGCCCACGGTTGGGGAAGGTGACGAGGATCACACCTTGGCGACGGTGTGCGAGGTTCATCCGACGCCGGGCATTGTGAGGCGGCTGGTGGAGGCGGGGGCGGACGTCAACGCTTGGGATGAAGATGGCTATCCGTCGATAGTCTATGCTTCGGAGCGTGGTGACCTGGCCTTGATGAAGGTCCTGGTGGAGCTGGGGGCCGACGTGAGGGCCACCACTGAGAATGAGAAAACCGCGATGCACGAGGCGGCATCTGCGGAGGTGGTGCGGTGGCTGGCGGCACGTGGGGCGAGCGTCCAGGGCGATGGGGTCAACGACTCCCCACTCCAGAGGGCATGCGCTTATGGCCGCGTCGACGCCGTCCGTGCTTTGATCGAGCTGGGCGCGGACGTCAATTACAAAGGCAGGGAACCTGCTACGGCTTACCGCCATAGGGGTGTGGCTCTCCGTTACGCGGTGCAATTTGACCACCCGGAAATCGCGGTGGAGATGACGCGGCTGCTGCTAGCGGCGGGGGCGGACGTCAAGGCCGTCGATGATGATGGCCAGACGCCCCTGCACTGGGTCTGGCATCCCGCGTGCGTCGACCTGCTGCTGGCCGCGGGGGCAGACCTGGAGGCGCGGCATGGCAAGGGCATGACGCCCATCTGCGTCGCTGCAAGCGATCTGCCGCACAGATCCAAGGTGGTGCTGCGGATGGCCGACCGCGGCGCGGACCTGGTCAACACGGGCGGGGAGGCGGGGATGGTGGAGCGCGTAGTGGCGGAGCTGCAGGCCGAGTACAGCGGTGGACAGGCAGACTGACCAAGCACGCACGGTGAGGGGAAAAGCGGGACAGAGTCGGCTTGTGCTGCAGCGTGCAGGTGGGTGCGATGGATGGGGCGTGGGATGTCGGGCATGGGTTGTGGATGCGTGAGTCGCCATATCAGCGGCCCTCGCCAATCGTGCACAGCCCAACCAGCCTGCCCTATGGGCCTTGTTCCCTCACGCAGGTGGCTCATCGCCACACTCGTCGACCCACCTAACCCACCCAATCCCATCTCTGCTCCGTGTCCCGTGCTCGCAGCAGCCCCAGCAGCTGTCAGTGGGCATCTGACCCCACGTCGAGCTTCGAGTCTTCCGAACTCTCCACGATGAGCTGATTAGTGAGTGGTGTGGGAGGTGGCAGGGCGTGTTTTGACGCATGACGCGTGAGCAAGGTCGTCTTTCGCCAACCCTATGTTGTGGTGTCGTCTCACTGTGTAAGCGAGCCATGTGTCGCAGTGCGTGGCGCAGCAGGGATTGAACAAGAGACGAGCCGTCCTGCCCACCAGCCTCCGACACAGCACCGCGCACCCGTCATACACGTGGGTGCGTTACTGCCACCAACGCCCTGCTATGGCCAGGATGCGCTTTAACGAGGCTAGCCGCAGTCACTGCCACGCCTCGCCGTCTCATCGACAGTCTCCCTTTCTTAAGAGTAAGCACCCACGCTAAACCATCCCACCAACAGTACAGTCCGGCCCTCTCCACAGCACCCACGCTTAACCATCCCATCAGTAGTCCGGTCCCCTCGACAGCACCTCCTTGCGCGTTGGGTGGAGGTAGAGGGTGTGCTCGAACTGCGCCACGTGCGACCCCTTCACGTCCACCAAGGGTGGGTAAGGGTCCACGATGCCCTGGTCGCAGAGATTCTTGAGAGCCAAAAGGTACTTGTCCTCGCCGAGTCGGTCCAGGTACCGCCGGCAGAAGGCGAGGGTGCCGAAGTTGCGGTCGATCGTGTTGAGCAGCTGCTTGGCGCGGGGCAGGCGCACGGCGATGTGGCCCACGTCAAAGTTCTTCATGTAGTGGGACACCTCCATGTCCTCGTTCACGTAGCCCCTGGGGGAAGGGAGAGGTGAGAACGGCAGGTGGTGGTGAGGTGGAGATGTGGCGGGGTGGGTGCGGTGCTGTCACACAGACGGAAGCACTGCGGCTGCTGCCATCATCGCTGACAGCATTGGTACTAGCACTCGCAACAACTAGCAACGATTAGCAACGACTAGCAACAAAGCACGCTCGACTCTCCCCCCCTCGCTCGCCTTCCAGTAGTGCCGAAGGTCTCAATGGCAAAGAACTCCCCCTCCTCCATTTTGGTCGCCTCGCCGCCCTTGACGATGGGCACGCTCTTGCCAGCGTGGATCTGCGAGGGGAGAGAAGGATCAGCAGTGCTTGCCGCTGGTCAGGGGAGGTGGGGCGGAGGTAGCACAAGCTAGCATGCGGCAGGTCAGGTGTGATGCAGGTGGGTTGCGTGCGACTGCTTTCTCTTTGCATACCACAGACCAGCCCTTAGTATGCTACAGTCCTGGTGCGTGCCTTGACATGTCACAAAACATGCCCACCCCCACCTGATAGGGCGCGATGGAGTGCCCGTTGAGGTTCCGCACGCACTTGACCGGCAGCGTCTTCCCCCCAATCTCCACCTCGTGGCTCTCCATGACCTCCTGCACCGCCTCCCCGACGTCGCAAAGCCGGACGTCGACCCCGGCCGCGGCCACGCCGGCGTTGGTTGCCTCGCGCACCGCCTCCAGCAGCGGCGAGAACTGGGGGTTGAAGGCCACCGTGAAGGCAGAGTCGATGATGCGGCCGTTGATCTGTGACGGGCGAAAGAAGGGGACAGCGCTGAGCGACACTGCGGGTGGGCACCTCGGGTGTGCGCGTTCGCATCTGGAGACGCACAACCCGACAGGCATGCGCGGGGACTGCCAACACGACCTATCCATGTCTGAATCATGCATGTGAGTGCACAACCGTGCCTGCCCCGTGCGCAGGCTGCCCTCGCCTGCGTGCCAAAGTCGAGCTTCATCACGTCATCATACTGCAGCACCGTCTTGTCGCCGCCGTTGGGCGTCCAGTGAGCCGCCACGTGGTTCAAAGAGCACCCTGCGTACGGAGAAACGAAAGGCAGACTGGGAATCCTGGCCCGCGCATCGCGGTGGCTGAAGAGCAAAAGTCGGGACCCGCTTCAGCCCATCACTCAGCGTGAATGCGAGCTTACCGGTAGGGAAGGCGATGCCGGCGTCGAGGCCCTTCTCGTCGATGAGCTTCCGCACGTAACCCTCGAGCTCCTCGCACATGTCGATGAGCTTGACGCCCGGCTTGATCACGTGCTTCATCATGTAGTGCCGGACCTGCCGGTGCACCTCCGCCGCCTGCCGGACCTCGTTAATCATGTCGAACTGCGACGGGACGGGCCGCCGGACCTCGCGCGGCGGCGAGGCGCCGGTGCGCCCCCGCTCGCGACCCGCGGCACATTGCAAGCGCGCGAGCCCCGCGCAGCGCGCTCCCGGCCCTCTCGCGGCCCCCTCACCTCCAGCTTCTCCCGATCTCGCTTCTCCGCGTCCGTCTCCCGCCAGCGCTGGTCCTCCCGATACGACTGCCACTCCCCCTCGGGGTACACGCCGCCCGGGAAGAGCTGCTTCACCGGGATGGACGGAGGCTCCGTCTGCTCGCGCGGCCCCTTCTTCTTTCGGCTGCGCTTCTTCTTCTTCTTCTCCCCCGCCTCCGCCGCCTCGCCGTTCCGCTCGCCCTCCTCATCGCCCTCGTCCTCCAGCGCCATCTTCTGCGCGCGGGACGGAGAGAGGATTGCCCGAGGACCACAAACGCAAGGTTGCGCGCCAGGAAGCGCGTGGGACCGCGCGGCGGCCTAGGCGGCCAGGGGCTGCGTCTGCCGATGCGCGACGGGGCACCTCCGCGCCGTCTGGACGGGTCAGCGGTCACGGCGGGCATGATGACGTAGCTACACTCGCCTTCATGCTCTCGTCAACATCCTTCAGACCGTCCCCCTTCGCTGCGGCGACAGCCGGCCCCGTCTCCCCTTCGTTCTGCAGCACCATCGCCCCCCGCAGCCAGGCGACCTCGACGTCCAGCCCAGCGCCACGAGCAAGCAATTATCCTCCCTTTGACGACCCCGCACCCGGCTCAGAGCGCGTCGATGTCAGGTTTCCTCAGACCCAGCCAGCTACCGTCACTGCAGGATCTCCGAATGCGTAGGAGCGTCAAAATTACATAATCAGATGCGTTGAGGTCCTGGGGATGCACGCCTCCCCTGCAACACTTTTCTGACCAGTCGGCCGCCCCGCGAGAACGCCGTCTTTGGGCCTCAGCGGCCGGCCGCGACCGCCCTTCCAACCCCTTCAGACGGCGCGCGGAGAGATGGTGAGGGCGCGCGTCCTCGTTTGGCTGGGCGGCGCAAGCCGGCTCGGGAGCGTCCCTGGCCCTCCTCCCTTTCCTCGCTGGCTTCGCCGGCGCGTCTGCTGCACTCTGTCGCCACATAGCCCGGCAGGCGGGCCCTCGCGGGCTCCCCACGCCCCAGAGACGTCCTGTTTCCCACGGGCCCCCGCGGAGGCGCTCCCTGCGCTGTCCTTGCGCCCCTGTTGACTCTTGATTAGCTCCTTTCCCAGACCGCTGGCGCTGCGGGCCTCGCCGGGGCGCGGGACGGCGAGCACGCGGGCGTCGGTCCGCCCCGCTGCTCGCTCGTCCCCTTGCGCGCCGCGCCTCCCCCGTCCTCCCCGCCCGTCGCCCGCCCCACTTCCCCTCCCCAATTCCCTGCCGCAGCCGTCTAATAAGACCTTCCGGGTCAAGCGGGTGCTGGCCAAGAAGGCCAAGCAGAACCGCCCCATCCCCTACTGGATTCGCTTCAAGACGGACATGAAGGTGCGCGGGTCATTTGCGTTTGTCACAGACTTGCCGGGTCGCACGGGCGCGCCGCGCCGGAGCGTCCGCCCGCCCCTCGCGACCTGTTGCCGACGTGTTGCCGCTGCAGATCCGCTACAACGCCAAGCGCCGGCACTGGAGGCGTACCAAGCTGGGCATCTGATCCAGCGACGTAGCAGCCATAGGCGGGGCGGCCGCTCCCCGGTCGGGGCAGCGATGCCGGCGTGAGCTCATGTCACACAGCGGGGTCACGCACTTGCTTTCTGAAATTCAACCCAAACCGCTGCCCTTACCGGTGAAAGGAAGTGCAACGAGTGTGGATTGCGACTCCTCGTGATCCGAGAAGAGACGCGAACGGGCAGAGAGTACAGTGGCAGGTCCGCAAGACCTGGCCATGCGAGCGCTGCAGCTCCCATCCGTTTATGGGCGATTGATCCCACCAATGCCATTAGTAGAGAGAACGTATAAGCCCCGCAGCGCACGCTTCCATCACCGCTGCTACCACCGCTACCGGTTCCCGGCCGAGCCGCCCCGCCCCACGTCCCCTCCCCTGGCGTGTGGCATCTCCCAGGGCCGCACCGACAGCTGCCGGAGGAAGGGGATGTCAGCCGCGGCCACGTGCCCGGGCGCGACGTCCATCGCCACGTTGAAGATCTCGTGCATGAAGGCGCGTGCGGCACGGGTGTGGTAGCGGCGCTGTCCGGTGACCAGGTGCAGCTTGCGGGCCAGGCGGCGCCCACGGATGCGGACTTTGCAGAGGAGGCCCAAATCGACCTTCTTGGCCACTGCCGCGGTGCTGCGGGGTGGGGGGGAGGGGTGACGGTGGTGAGCACGTGCGGTGGGGAGGTGCGAGGGCGGTGGGGAGGTGGGGAATGGGAGAGAGAGAAGGGGAGAGGGGGGCAGTGGGCGATTTGCGATGTCACCTCCGCGCGTCTCGCATCGAATGCAGCGCCACTCTCTACCCACCCCAGCACTGCACCCACCTCTGCTCCCCACCCACCCCACTCTCTACTCACCCCGCTCACCTGAGGAAGGCCACCCCCAGGTTGAACTGCACGGCGCTCTTGATGGCCTCGACGCTGTTTAGCTGCATGCTCTCTCGGATGCGGGACCAGTCCACGCCCGCGCTGGCGATGAGCTCGCGCTGCACGTCGCGCGTGTTGCTCTCGTTGTTCTGCGAGGGGAGTGGGATGCATGATGTCAGCTATCAGTGCCTCCTCTAATCTCATATCCTCTTACTTCATCCATCCCCTCTCCTCTCACCAGCGTGATGAAGTCGTGCGCACACAACCCCACTCCACTCATCCTCTCTCCCCATTCCCTCACCAGCGTGATGAAGTCGTGCGCGTACAGCTCCTCCACATCCACCACGCCCCTCTTCGCCAGTGGGTGCGCCAGACCCACCGCCATCACCACCTCATCCTCCGTGTAGGCTGCAGTTGGGATGCAGGGGGTGGCATGAGGTGCACGGGGTGTGGCATGCGGTGCTTGGTGATTGGCTGGTGGTGTTTACATGCTAGTCTTGACAACCAAGCATGTGTCGTTGTGCCGAGTCACTTGTCGCTCTTACCCACGGAGCTTAGCTGCCCCATCGTCACCTGGGTATCAAATTGATAACAATCGACACAACCCACTCCCTCACCCACGGAGCTGAGCTGCCCCATCATCACCTAGCAGTCAGATTGACAACAATCGATACAACCAATACAATCCACTCCCTCACCCACGGAGCTGAGCTGCCCCTCCAGGTGTGCGGGCACCCCGTTGGCGACGATGGCGGCGTCGAGGTCACCCCTGGCCACGCTCTCGCACACCGATGGGGAGTCGCCCACCGTCAGCTTGACGCTCACGCCGGGGTGGCGGGATTTGAATATCGACACCAGGCGGGGCATCAGGTACGTGCCTGGGGGGGCGAGAGAGATGGGGGTGAGTGGGGGAGGGGTATGACTGGGTGATGGTCGTCTCAAGCCACAACCCTCACCTCAATCCCCATGCAATGCTCGTGTCACTCCCCATCCCCATTCCCACACCTCCACCCCCCCTCGCCTGTCATGTGCGATGCTCCCAGTCACATGCCACCCATCCCATGCATATCCCAAATCACCACATCTCGCCTGTCATGTGCGACGCCCCCAGGTGAATGGCCCCGATCTCCGCGGCCTCCATGTCTCGCAGCGCCACCACCGCCTCTGTGCACAGACGCAGCACGCGCTCAGCGAAGGGGAGCAATGCCTCTCCCTCCACGGAGAGAGACGAGTAGTTGGTCTTGAGGCGGTGACGCTGGAAGAGACTGGGGGGGAGAGGAGGGTGGGGGGGGGTGAGGGGAGAGTGGGGGGCAGAGGGGTGTGGGGATGGGATGGGAGGGGTGAGGAGGTGGGGTTGGGATAGAGTAGGGGGGGCTGAGGGGGGCGATGAAAAGTGGGCTTTGTGTTTGCCACTCTCGCACTCATCACTCACCTGCACCTCCCCTCCATGCTCTTCATCGCCACCACCACTCACTCACTCACTGATCACTCACTCATCGCTCACCTGCACCCGCACCTCCCCTCCATGCTCTTCACCGCCACCACCGTCCCCGGTGATGTCATGCCCAGCGCCTCCGCCGCTCCCTTGATCGACTCCCTAGACGCGCATGCCAGAAACACCGCCAGCTCCTCCAATAGGAATGGCACGGGGATGGGCTCTTCCATGGTTGCTAGGAAGTCCTCCTCGGGGCGGTCACCGCCAGAGGTGCGGGGGGCACTGGGGGGGGGGAATAGGAGTGGGGTGGGGGTGTTGGTGAGGGGGAAGGGGGATGTGAGGGGTGTGAGGGGGGGGGGGGGGGGGTGAGGGGGGTGAGAGGGGGGGTGTGAAGGGAGAGGGTGTGTGAAGGGGGTGAGGGACGTCAAAAGGGGGATGAGGGTAGGAGGTGGTGAGAGAGGGCGTGAGGGGAGGGGTGAGTTGAGGAGAGGGTGGGGGAAAGCGAGCGCAACATAAGGCGTGGCCATAGCAGCGAGCCCACCCCTCACCGTCCCCCCCCTGGCCCCCCCTCCTCCTCCTCCCCCATCGTCACACCGCGGAATCTCTCAGCTTCCGGCCTCAGCGCATCCAAATCGGACATGTGAGCCCTCACGTCCACCCCACCCCCCACCCCGCGCCACGCCCACCCCGCCCTCCTCACTCCTGCCCCCCCCGCATGCTCCCCTGATTGCCCCTCCCCCACCGTTGCAGCCTCGCCCACAATGCCGCTCCCTGCACCCCTCTCGCCCTCCCCCCCCCCGCCCCTCCACCGCGCTCTCCTCTACCTGACAGTGCGTGTCGCCACCCCCGGGCACCTCCTGGAAGCACTCTAGCACTCGGTCGCCTAGCGGGTATCGCCCCACCACCTCCACAGCCGGCGTGGCATTACGTGAACGCCCACTGCCACCCATCCCACGCCCTGTCGCCACTAACAGCGCCTGCCCCTCTCGCACCACCCGCGACGCGCGGGCTTCCCAGGCAAACTCGCGGCCATTTACGCGATCGCTGTCTTGCGACGAAACACTCTCTGACACGCCGCTCTCTGGCACTGCTGTCCCTGGCGCGACTGCCCTGTGCCGCGCGCCCTGCGCTGGGAGTGTAGCAGCGTCGGCGTGTGAAGCCTCGGCCGGCCCTCGCGCGGCTGCCGCCCCGTTGGTGTGAAACGGGACACTGGCGCCGTCTCTGGCAGTGGCGGGTGCCAGTCGGTGGGGCAGGGGGCGGGGAGGGGCGGCGACCTGGGGTCCCTCCTGGGCGGCAGACACGGGGGGGGATCAATCGCATTCATGTGATAGGAATTGAATGCATTCAGCGAGAGTAATGAAATGGAATGGGTCTCGTTTGACACACACGCACGCCGCCCACCCACGCTCCCGTACCTTCACGCCGTCATACCACCACACCATCACGCAACCATGCCACCATCCCACCCCTCGCCTGCATCTCCGTGGCCATCTCCCACATGGCCTCCACCAGCGCCGCCGCTGCCTTGGACTGGTACCTACGCTCGTTGGTCAGCATCAGGATGTGACGTGACAACTCCAGGCCCTCCACGCACACCTGGGGGGGAATGGGAGACGCGAGATGGTACTGTTGTGACAATGCAAGAGCACTAGCATGTGCTGCAGCAGTAGTTGTGTCGCGCTGGTAAGCAGCGCATCTGACTTGCACCTCGCAACACTGAACAACAGCACACTCCGTCACGAACCCCAGTCATTCCCTCCCCACCCCCTGTCACCCACCTCCTTCAGCAGCCCCTCCTTGAGCTCCCTCATCGCCGCCGCCGCAGACACGAACGCCACCCCGATGCCCTCCTCCACGGCGTTCTTGACGGCCTCGACCGAGTTGACCTCGAACGCCACGTGCAGCTGGGAGGCGTCCACGCCGCGACGGGAGAGGAGCTCGGACTGGCGGCGGTACACTGGGGGGGGAGGGGTGAGGGGGTGATGGGGGATAAGAGCTCGGACTGGCGGCGGTAGACTGGGGGGACGCATGCGTTGAGCGATCGACCACCCTCCCCGCATCGAGTGCATCTGTGTCACACTCACATCATCCATGGACACGTCATGTGCAAGTGACTCTCACCCGACGAGTTGCGGTTGATGGACATGAGACAGCATGCGTGAGACTCACCGCAGCGACTGCAGTCGTGACACGCTCACATCATCCATCGCATGTGACACACACTCACCCGACGAGTTGCGGTTGATGGACACGAACCGCAGCGACTGGAGGTGCGATGCGGAGATGGGCCCCATGGACCACACGGGGTCGTCGGGGGCACACACCAGCGCAATGCGATCGGACAGATACGGCTCCACCCTCACGCCGCGTGGCAGCACGGACGCGGGCACCACGCCGCCCACCAGGGCAGCGTCGAGGTCGCCTGGGGTGGGAGAGGGGGGAGTGGGGTTGGATGGGGGTGAGGGGGGATGGGGGAGGGGGTGAGTAATACCAGCGGGGTGCGAGACTGTGGAACGAGTGTTGTGTTGGATACTGTTATCAGAGTTGGTCAGTCATAAGTACTCGCATGCGCACTTATAACATTGCATGTGCACCTGTGCCAAATGCTCCCGTCACATACGCACCCCCTCCCCACCCCCCCTCACCCGATGCCACGGCCAGTGCGATCTTACACATCCATTCCATAAGCACCCCCCTCCCCCTTTCTCCCCCCCTCCCTCACCCGATGCCACGGCCAGTGCGATCTTGCACATCCACCCCACATGCACCCACCCCCTCACCCGATGCCACGGCCAGTGCGATCTTCCTCGTGCTCTCCACCGCCAGCTGCACCTCCACCCCGGGGTGTCTCTCCAGGAAGCGACGCACCAGGCGGGGCATCAACTCCACGCCCACTGTCTGCGATTGGGAGGGGGGAGGGACTGGGTCACGAGGCATCAACTCCACGCCCACCGTGGGGAGGGCAGGGCGTAGGACTGGGGTAGCGACTCCTGACATGGCAGGTTCAGCCATGTCAGGCTTACTATGCGCGCCTCACCCGCTCCCATCTGCCGCTCCCATCTGTCACTTTACTGCCTATCCGACCTTGCACCCATCTCTCACCTCATCGCACCCCATCTCTCACCTGGCTGCCCCCCAGCCGCACCCTCCCCGCCCTCACGCTCTTGAGGTCCTCCAGCGCCGCCACTGCATCCTTGCACTCGGCAATCACCAGGGAACTGCGAGGAAGGGAACGAGCGACGCTGTCTGGCCTGTGGCAAGCATCGCTGTGCCGTTCTACGACTTGGGCCTGCAAAGATGACTCAGTAACTACTATTAATAGTCAGTTACACTCCCATTCCCACCCCCACCTCGCTACCACACTCGCCTGTGATAGCACAGCACAGCACCACCCCCACCCCACTCCCATGTTAATACTCGCCTGTAGTGGTACAGCACCACCCCCGCCTCGCTGAGCCTCCACGGCGGCATGGTGCGCGACCACAGCTGCACCCCCAGCGACTGCTGCAGCTTCAGCAGCCGACCGCGGAGGCAGTTGTGGTCCAGGCCCGACCACTCCGCCACCTGGGAGACAGGCGATAGATATGTCATATGTCATGGACAACCACAATGCAATGCAATGCATGGGAAAGCGCACGCGCCAACACCCCCGCATGCACCCACGCACCTTGTACACCCCCCGCCGCTCCGCCACCCAGTGCAGCGCCTCCAGCTGACTCAGCGAGAAGGGGTAGTTGCTCAGAACCGTGCCCCCGGACCGCAGCCGCAGCGTCGGCTCGGGTCCCGCGCTGGCGGTGCTTCCATTGGTGTCGTCGCCTGCCACTTCGCCCTCGTCTGGGCTGAGCCCCAACGCCCGGGCCGACTCCGCGGCAATCTCCGCGACCGCGCCATCGAGACGCGACAGCGACATGCGCTTCCGCCGCTTTCGCTGCACGGGGGGCGCGGGCGGGTGCGGGGGAGCCGCGCGGCCGGGGTCGTCGGCCCCCAAAGGGCCGCGCCCTCCCTTCAGGCGCACGCGCGACTGCCCGGCGCGCTGGACCTGGCCGGAGGATACCCTCGGGACGTCCCCCGTCGACGCCCTGGCGCAAGAGGGCCCGACTGCGGGCGAGCAGTCTGGCGGTTGTTGCGGGCCAGCTCGGGAGCGCCCGCGCGGACCGCTCTGCCTCCCGCGAGGGTCCCACCTCTTTGACGCGGTGGAGCTCGCCAGGTCTGACTCACAAGCGGCGCGCGGAGGCCCCTCCGCGCGGCGAACATGCCGCCTGGCAAGCTGTGAAGAGCGCAGCCCCGGGCGGCCGCCCGGGGCATATTCTTGCACGAATGCCCCCCGAGAGGATACATCTGGACATCCATTTTCGCAAGACGAACTCGGGGTCCGCTAGGGTGGTCTGCGCGGCTAGCAAAACAGCCTCATCAGCCAAACTGTCGTCTCCGGTGCGCGCCAAGCTCACGCGGCACCAAAACTCATACGCCATGGAACAGGGAAGTGACGCATCATGGGGGACGAGCACCGGGCGCGGCGCCGCGAGGAGGGACGGATCCGCTCTGGCACAGCGGGTCTTACCTGAGCTGCGAGCGCAGCGAAAAAAGGAGTGAACGCGTTTCCCGGCGCTCGCAAGGACTCGCGCAGTTGCGGTGGCACTGGGCAAGCGACCCCCGCGCGTAGGGGCTGCGCGTGTATTTCAAATTGCCTGCCCGGACAGACGGGCCGCCCTGCGCCCCGATGGTGCCGCCCTGCGAGCTCGCGTGACGCGCGACGTGCTTATCCATCCCTGCTGCGGCTCGCGGGTCACAAAGGAGGGGCGACCGCCATGAGCTCGACGCAGCTCCTCGATCAATACCTCGCCAACAACTTCGTCACTCACCTCGAGGCGAGGGGCGCTTCCCGTGGCTCAAGCGTAGCACTAAGACCTGATGCCTTCGTGTACGCTAGCGGCCGGCTCTCAGCCTCGCGGACGCTGTAAGTAGCACGGTCTCTTCACCTGCCCAGCTCCTCCGTGACACTGCCCCTCGCAGGACGACCCGCCCGGCGCAGGCAGGCGCTATGACTTCCGACGGTATATGTCCTCCGAAGACGTGGGCCCGAGCGACCCGCCCGGCCCGGCCGGCGCTTCCACCGCTGACAGGGCATCAAACGGAGCCAGGGCTCGCGCTGCCGTCCCCGCACCGCAACGGCGCCCGGGCAGCCTGCCGAGCTCCAAAACGATGACCAGCAGCGAGCGCGTGCACGGCATGAGCGTTACGGAGGTGAGCCACGCCGGCTCTATCGCAGGTCCCTGACCCCGCCCACCCAGGCCAGCCCACCCCACAGGTGGCATGGCGGCACGTGGCTATTGGACATGCGGCCATCATATTCAACATTGTGTTCGTCTCCTCTTCCCCGCAGCGCCTGCAGATCCTTGCGTCCGGTCGCACCCGCCCCCGTCCCGACCCCACCGTCGACCGTGCCAGCCGCCGCGCCGCAGCCCTGGCCCGGCTCAAGCAGCGCACCGTCGGCAGCCGGGGCCCCGCGGGGTCCTCGAACGCCGCCGACTCCGCCCGCCCGTCCCGCAGCCCCTTCCGGCCCCTCTCTGACAACGTGCCAGAGGCAAGCGGTGGCCACCACGCACGCCACCACCTTCCACACTCATCCAACGCAGCGCCCACGCACAGCACCCGCATGGCGACTCTCTTGTCCCACGACACAGCGACAACCGTGCCCTCATGACCCCTCGCTCCCCTCCCGCAGTACGACGACGTGTCGTGGCCGGACCGTGCTGCCCACATGACCCGACCCAACGCACCCCCCTCGTCCTTCACCACTTCTCTCACAACGACAGCCACCGCTTCCCGCCCCTCCTCCGTCCTCGCCAGGCGGGACGGTGTCACCACCGCCGCGTCTGCCACAGCCGGGGCGACAGTCGTGAGCTCCAGCAAAGTGTTCCACCCCCCGGCGCCCGGCCCCCGCAACGCCGTGGACGTCCGCCGGGCCGGCGGTGCCCTCTCCGGCACCGCCGCCCTCGCCCCGCGCGGCCGCATGGCTCGCGAGCGCCTGGACCGTGTCGCGGCCGACGCCTCGACCCTCATGCGGGGGGCGCCGCACCAGGGGGACTTCCACGACGCCATCGACGCACGACTGGTGAGGAATGTTTGGACATAGCTAACGCTGACTAGTTCAAATGCCACCCTGTGTAAGTAGTTGCATCCAATGGGCACCGCCGGTGTCCCAAGCCGCCACGTAGCGACCCCCGTGCCCACCCTCTGACAAGCGCAGGTGGCCCGGGGGATCCCGCGGCCGCTGTCCGCCGTGCGGAGTGCAGCGGAGGCGGCGATGCGTGGGGACGCGGAGGTGCTGGGCGACCGGGGCCGCCCTGGGACCACACGGGCCGCGGCGTCGGTGCGTGCGGCCAGCACAAGGGGCGGACCCTGGCAGGCGGAGGGCAGCGGCGACGGCGGCGTGGCACCCCGCGGCGCGTCGTTCTGGGACGCGGTGCGGGCCGAGGCTTTGGATGCTCGGGGCATGCACTCGGTGCTGGATCTGATTGCGGACGAAGCGCGTAGGGCGGGGGCGGAGGCACGGGCGGTGGGGGCGGGGGCGAGGCGCGAGCCGGCGTGGGAGCCGCCGGCGAGCGAGGCGTGGGGGAGGGCGCCGGAAGGGCTGGGGGGCGCCGGGCACGCGGGGCGCGACGTGGAACGTGACAGGCTGATGCCCCTGGTGAGCGTGGGGCGAGCAGAGCAGAGGGCGACATGCAGGATGTGTGACATGGCACCATCGGCTGGTTTCTATTTCATCCCATCCGTGCACCCAATAGCCACTGCTTCATCTTCCCCCTGCGTGCTTGCCCCAGGCCGCCCGTCGCGCCGACGGTGCCAGCAGCGAGGACGGGGAGGGCGTGACTCCGCGGCTGGCGCGCATGCGGAGGAGGGTGGGGAGGAAGATGCTGGCCATGGACAAGGTGAGGGGGTGTGAGAAGGGACCAGGCTGCGCTGTGCACGGGCGTGGGTAGGCATATTCATGGTGTGCAAGGGACAGACACCCCAGCCCTGGCTGCGGCCTGCAGGCGAGGAGGGCCACCGCCGGCGTGATTCGAACCTCATTCGATTCTTGCTCGATCGCAGGCGATGCTCGCGCTGCCCCACGACGACTCTCTGTCAGAGCCGGAGCCCGACATACGCAGCCGCGGTCTGCTGATGAGCGCACAGCCGCCAGTGCCGCCCCCGCCCCGGGCGCTGCTGTCGGCGGCGGATGGGAGGGTTGCTGGGGCAGAGACCGTGAGGGTGAGGGCCGGGGGGGGGGGGGGGGGGGGGATTACTTGCGCTGGGATGAGACTAGAAGTGCATGCCGCCCACCCCGCCACCCCAGCCCCCCCACCGCCACCTGTTGCCACCCCTACCCTGGCTGCAGCCGCCTTCATCGCGTCTGCCCGAGCACGTCGCAACGTGGCCTCCCCCGCCCGCCACCCCCGACCCCAACCAGCTCCCCATGCCGACCCTGGCCCACGCCCCGGACAGCCCCGACGTTGGCACGCGCCGCATGGCGAGCGTCACTGGCGATCCACGGGCGCTGGACGGGGCCTCAGATGCCGGTGAGATGCGGGTGCCTGCTCTATCCGCAATGAAAGGTCCCCTGCTGTGGTCCATCCTATGAAAGCGGTCGCGTGTTCTAACCCTGAACATATCTGATCATCCACTGCGCGTGCAGGGAGCGACTTGGAGGCGCGCACCGTGACCCTTCTGTCCCCCCACGGCCTCCTGCACCCCAGCCCCCGGGCCATGCGCCTCCTGGCCGCACCCGGAGTCACGGGACGCACCCGCGCCGCCCTCGCCTCCTCTCGAGCCCTGCGGTGGGTCCATGCACCCGGCCCCCACAGCCACATGCTGCATGCATGTACACGCACCGTGCATCTGCTTGAGCAGTGGCACCCCTCCGCCCTCCCACCGCGTGCTTGGTCGCCATGCCAGTCGCAGCCCGCCCCACCGATCCCCACCTCCCCCTCTCCTCTCCGCAGGCGCTCTGCCCCCGCGCACCCGGGGTCACTGACGGCTGCCGAGCGCGCCCAGCTGCGCCGGGCACTGGGCCTGGGCTCAGCGAGCCCCTCGGATGACTCAATGGACGGAGACGATGATAGCAGCGATGGGGACGCAATGGTGGAGACGGTGGGGGTCGAAGCATCGACGTCGATGGCCTGGCCATCGACGGCGTCGGCATCCGGGGCACCGGCACCGGAGCCGTCCGCACCCCCGATGGCGTCGTTGGGGCGGGGCGGGGACTGGGCGGGCGGGAGAGGAGGGGAAGGAGCGGGGGTGGAGGACCGCGGGCCGCTGCCGCGTGCGGGGGGGTCGACGGTGGCGGAAGAGCTGCGGGCGAGGACGCGGGCGGTGGCGGAGGTGACTGGCCCGTGGAGCAGGGACAGCACTCATATGCTCGTCACCACAAGGGCATGACTGGCTCGCTTGCCAGTCCCTCGCTGCTGCCAGCCCTTTATGCTTTGGTCGCCCCTTGGCCTCACCACAACCTGAGCTTGCTTCGCCCGCAGCGCGTGCGTCGTGCCCTCCAGACCGGTACCAAGGCCGAAGCCGACTCTCCCGGGTCGCTCACCGCGTCTCCCCACTCCCGCGCACTGCCCAGCCATCAAAAATGGCAGGTGGGGCTGCACAGGGGCGTCACATATCAGGATTACCGCATTCAGGATAACTATCGCATTTGACATGCGAGACGCACACGCTGCCCCCGCCCCTGCCCGCAGCCAGTGCCGTCTCCCTCCCCTGCGCCCCCCACCGACGCTGCCCGTTCCATCCACCGCGTGAATGGGGCACAAGGCAGCGACGACGTGCCTGCCCCCAGCGCCCCGCCCCTGCCACAGAGAGACGCCCGCGACCTCCACACCACACACACGTTCGCCCTGGCCCAGAGACCCTCGCCTGCTGACCCCGAGCCACGCCCACGCGCCCCCGCTGCCCCACCCTCGCCCCCACTGTCCTCCCCGCCCGGCCGACCCAGCCCAACGCGCATCCACCGCGGCTGCCAGTCGCCCCCGCTGTCGTCCCCGCCCCGCCGCCGCCCGCTCGACTCCAAGCGTGCTCTGGATTTCACCCCCACGCCCGCCTCCACCGCCGCGTCCACCCCCGCGCCCGCGCCCGCCCCACGCACCCCGAGCAGCCCCCTCGCCGCGCTCACCGACCGCCTGGGGCTGACGACCGGCGATGCCTCGGTCCCAGGCGCGGGGTGCATCATCGTCCCCGACTACACCCCTGCGGCGCGCATGGTGTCGACATCAAGCCACGGCACCGGCAGCCACGGCACCGGGGCAGAGGGGGGCGACAGCCTCGCACGCAACCATGCGGGGGCGTGGTCGGCTAGCGGCTCCGTCTCCCTGTCGATCGGTGCAGCCAGGGCCACGGGGGCGGGGGCGGAGGCAGACACGTCGCCCGAGCCCAGCCAGGTGCGGTGGCATACCTGGCGTACCTGCGCTGTGGACGCCTGTGCCTGTTTGGCGATGACCTGTGTACTTCTGCTGCGATCAACGCAGCCGTGTGCCTTTTCACCTCTCTGCAGGTCCCCTCCCCCGACTCCCTCACCACGCCCAGCACGGAGACTCCCGGGCCCAGGCCGTCAGTGCAGGTAACAGCCACTCAGTGCAATTCAAGCATCCAATTCTCACATTAACACAGTGGCGCGTGTCAGGAGCAGTCGCGACATGCAGGATATGACTCAAAAGCTGCCTTGTCCCGCAGAGCACGCCTGCCCCCACGTCTGCGGCACGTTCCCCTGCCACGCCGGGGTCGGGTGCCTCCTCGGCGTCTGTCCGGGAGCTGGTGGCGCAGGTGAGGGTTGCAGGGATCTATACAAGTGAATATAGATGCAGTTGAGGGCGACAAGAGGAGATGGGCAGGGGTGGTATGCACGCCGGGTGACAGAGCTGTGACGTTCGCCCCGTGCACGCAGGCCCAGAGCCTGATGAGGAAATGCGACGACGTGCTGCAGAGGGCCCGGTGACGATTGGAGAGGAGTGCGCTGTGCAGTTGTCTTCCCTGTTCCCTGATGGATTCATTTTGAAGCGTGGTCGCGTGCTTGACAACTCAGGCAGAGGGGCATGTAGAGCGCCAGGGGAATTGACCATGCGATGGGACTGCAGCTTGAGCTACGCAAATGTGCCGTGCAAGTGCTTTCAGCTCCAGCTCGCGCAAAGCCTCAACTGGACTTTGATCGCCAGAGAAAGGCTGGCAACTCACTGGCATCGCGAGACTTCTGCGCCGAGAGCCTTTCCACACCCCGACATCCGTCGAGAGCTGCAGTGTTTCGCTTACGCAACCAGCGATCGCACCTGTGCGCGCCTGTGCATCCATCTGCGGAGGCTCTGAGAGCGAGGCGAGTGGCCCTGCGGATGTAGAGCACTGCCTGTTGTGTATTTTTGCATCATAACTCCATCTGTGCGAGCGTGGGGGTTGATAGCTTGCGTGCGCGGCAGGCGGCACGGGTGCCTTCTCGACTCTCCTTCTCGAATCTCTGGGAATGGCGATGCAGCGGACCCGCCTGCACCCTCAGTCAGCTGCAATTGTCGCTTCAGGCCTGTGCGCGGCCCCTTTCGGCCAGCTGCTCGCTGCCCATGTGCACTGCGTGCGGCCGGCCATTTCCAAGTCCGCTCCACGCGTTTGCGCCTTCCTGCATTGCTCCGACCCTCGCTTCGAGTCACTGTTGTCGACATCTGCGCGGGGAAGTGGAACTTAGGGCGCTGCTGGGCCATCGCGCGCTACAGCGAGCTCCGCTTCCGGACCCCGTCCGCAGAGGCCGCGATGTCCGACAGCGACGACGCGAGCATGCCCGGGTTCCCCGAGGAGGAGGAAGAGGTCGAGATGGAGGACTTCCAGCCCATGGATTTCCCCGTCGGCGAAGAGGTGCGGAGTTCTCGCGGCTCGCGCAACTCGCACTGTTCCGGACCCGCCCGCCCGCCGCCCCGCCGCTGCGGCTCACGCGCGCCTGCGCACGGCCCGCAGAAGGACGTAACCCCTGACGGTGGCGTCAAGAAGAAGGTGCTCGTGGAGGGCGAGGGCTTGGAGCGTCCTCGGAAGAGGGACAAGGTGTTGGTCCACTACGTCGGCACGCTCGCGGACAATGGGGACAAGTTCGACTCCTCCCGGGACCGCGACGACCCTTTCAGGTGACTGTGACTGCGCGGGGCTCAGCGGCCATCGGAGGTGCGGATGGGTGGGTGCGGATGGGTAGCGATGGATCAGGATGAGCACCTATCCACATCGTATGCTTCTAATGATGATAATCATGTCATCCTTCTTGCTGGTTGCTCGTCGCCGTCATTGCAGCTTCACGCTGGGACAGGGTCAAGTGATCAAGGGCTGGGACAGGGGCGTGGCGACCATGCGCAAGGGCGAGAAGGCCATGCTCACTTGCCGCGCCGACTACGCGTATGGGGACGCGGGGTCGCCTCCGAAGATCCCTGGGGGCGCCACGCTGTGCTTTGAGGTGGAGCTGCTGAGCTGGGTCGACTCGAGGTGAGAGAGAGAAAGGGGCGTGCCACGCTGTGCTTTGACAAAGATAGAAGGGGAGTAAGAGGGTCAAGAGCACAGATTGCTGGAGCTTGCATTGCTGTGAGTGTCATCCACAGCACAGCACACCCGTGGCTGTTGTGCCGCTGGCCGACCGCACACACACGACATTGGTATCGGTATCACCGCACATGACTCCACTGCCCGTTAGGTTCACGTTCGAATCCCGGCTGCGTTTTCCAGGGACATTTCCGAGGAGAAGGACGGCAGCCTGGTCAAGTCGATCGTCAGAAAGGGCGCGGGGTACGAGCGCCCTCGCCCGGCGGACGAGGTGGTGGCGAGGGTGGAGGTGCGGGTGGCGGGGTCTGATGATGTGGTGTTCAGCGATGATAAGGCGACGTTTACGGTATCTGAGGGTCTTCTGTGCCCCGCGGTGGGCGCGACGGTGGCCACGATGCTGGTGGGAGAGGTGGCGCGGGTGGCAGCCAAGGCGCGTCAGTGCTTTGGGGAGACGGGGGGTTTGGACGGGAGGGTGCCGCCGAACGCGGACCTGGACATCACGGTGGAGCTGATCGAGATGCGAGCGGTGGACGACATGGGGTACAAGGCGAGTATACTAGTGGGGGGGTTGGGGTCGATGGGGTGACACGGTCAGTCCGGGTGGGGTGGTTGGGCAGCGATGCACAGGGGGTGGCAATGGTGGTAAGGTGCATAGATGGCATAGATGGCGACGCGGGGTGTAGATATGGTGGTGATGCAGCGCATGACAGTGCGAGGGTGGCCGGCAGGTGCAGCGCAATCGTAGGTGTGGGGCACCGACAGTGAACTCTCTCATAACTGCTACTGAATGGCTTAGTTAGTCATCACTACTACTAGTATAGACTAATTGACTATCCGTTACTTCGCCTGTTTGCAGGACGGCAGCCTGAAGAAGATGACCCTGGCGAAGGGCACTGGGTACGAGAAGCCCGACGAGATGGCTAAGGTGAAAGTGCGGTACACGCTGCGGCTGGCGGACGGGACGGTGGTGGACGAGGCGCACGCGGGGGAGGGGAACGAGCTCGAGTTCGTGACGGGTGAGTGAAGGGTGGAATGCGGGGTGACACGGCTGCTGTGTGCATGGCATGGGGTGGACTGGCAGGGATGGGGTGTGGCACGGCTGCTGTGTGCATGGGTGATGGGTGATGGGGTGGCATGCACATGACGGTGACCATCCACACCCCTCACCTGCAGATGAGGACGAGGTGTGCCCAGCCCTCGACGCGGCGGTGCGCCGGATGAAGGCGGGGGAGCGCGCGGTGGTGACGTCCGCGCCGCAGCACGCGTTCGGCGATGCCGGCAAAGAGTTCGCCAATGGCGCCCGCGTGCCTCCCAACGCGTGGGTGTCGTTTGAGGTGGAGCTGGTGGAGATGCGGCGCGACAGGGATACCTGGGAGATGAGTGGGGAGGAGAAGGTGGAATACGCAGAGCAGAAGAAGGCCAGCGGCAACCAGTGGTTCAAGGCGGGGGCGTTCGACCGGGCCATGCGTCGGTACAAGAAAGCAGTGTCAGCCGTGGAGTATGACTCTGGGCTCCCGGAGGAGGCCAAACGAAAGGTGAGGCCTTTGCCTTGCATTGACGTGGAGGTGGCTGCGGGCATTGCTTGCTCTGTATGAGCGCTTGCTTGCAGCTAGCTTCTGACACAACGTGCTTGTAGTGCCCTACGTCGGCAACCAAGGTAGGACCTGGAACTGGACTCACCTGCTGCATGTCGATTGCTGATTCCCGACACCCCACCCCAGGCATCGGAGGTCAAGTCCGCGTGTCAGCTGAACATGGCAGCCGTGCACGTCAAGCGGGGCGAGTGCAAGGAAGCCGTCGCGTGCTGCGACAAGGTGCTGAAGAGCAACGGGCAGAGCGTCAAGGCGCTGTTCCGGCGAGCCCAGGCGCGCGCGGGCGAGGGGGACTACGACCTGGCGGAGCAAGATCTGCGACAGGCGCTGCTGATTGACCCGGAGAGCCGCGAGGTGGCCGCGGAGATGAAGAGGGTGAAGCAGGCGGCGCGGGTGCTCAACGAGAAGCAGAAGTCCATGTTCGCAAAGATGTTCGTGTGATATGTGTGTTGGTGTGATGGTGGATGCTGGTGGCCTGTGTGAGCTTGCCGGTGTGCTCCGCCGGTGGCCACGCCAGCAGCGCTGCAGCACAGCGTCGGTTGAAAGGACAGGCAACGTGGCGAAAGCCAGGAACTCAGCTATCTTAATTCACTGCTAGCACAGCTGTCGTCACAGCATTTACACCCAACAACCATCCAACATGCGACTCTCCACCGCACAACAAGAACACAGAAGCACCCGCCACCCTCGTCACTCCTCCGCCCCCCGCTTCCTCCCCCGCTTGGCCGCCGCCCTCGCCAGCTCCCCAAGCGGCGCCCCGGCCGCCTTGCGCCGCTTCACCTCCCCCATCTTCGCCCTCTCCGCCTCGCGCTTGCGGCCGTGCTTGCGCCGCCGCGCCTCCGCCGCCGCCGCCGGGTCCACCACCGCCTCCACCGCGCGCCGCTGCCGCCTGGCCGCCCTCCTCGCCGCCACTGCCTCCCTCGCCCCCGCAAAAGCCGACAGCGTGGCATCCACGCCCATTGCCGCCCTCAGGTGCGAGTGCACCTCCTCCCCTAGGGATTTGATGTCCGCAGGGACACGCTGGGACCCCTCGTTGAGTCGATAGATGGGAACCATGGCCAATGGGAGGTAAGGGGCGAAGCGCGATGGGCCCAGGGCAGAGCACGCGCCCGCCAGGAATCTGTGAAAGGGAGTGGGGGATGAGGGATGATGGACATGTGTGTATGTGTATGAATGCATGTATGGATGGAAGTTGCAGTGGCTGCGTGATGCTGCAAACACATGCCAGCTACACCCACACCCACACCCACACCCACACCCACACCCTCCCTCACCGCAGTGCCGCCATCCTCGCCGCCCTCTTCCCCCTCCTCCCGTCGTCCGCCAGCCGACACACGCGCCGCATCAGCCCATGCAGCGTCACTCCCGCCTCCGACAGGCGACGCTGCCCACTCCCACTTCCCCTCTTCACATACGCACCCTCCCCGTCACCCTCCCCCTCCCTCGCCACACCCGCACCCGCACCCGCACCCACTCCATCCTCGTCACCCTCACTGCCGCTGCCATCGCCACCCTCCCCATCCTCCCCCTCGCTGCCACCCTCCCGCCCCCCCTCCACCCCCACCCCGTCCCTCAGCTCCCCCACCACTCCCAGCAAACACCGCACTGTGGCCGCACACCCCTCCTCGTCCTCACCGTCTGCCTCTGCCAGCTGCACAAACAGAGACAAAGCCACGCGCCCCGCCGCCCCCTCCGCCCCCAGCAGCTGCGACCGCGAAACCGCGTCCCCCAAACACCGCGCCACCACGCGCGTCGCCGCCTTTCGCACCCACGCATGCTCGTGGGCCAAACACGCCGCCGCCGCCTCCCAAGCCACGCTGGCCTCCTCCGGGCACGCCTCTGCCAGACCCGGCACGGACTCAGCCACTCGCTCCAACGCACACAGCGCCTGGTGGGCCGCACGCCAGTCCCCGCCCCCCTCCGCCGCTTCTGCTACTGGGGCCAGCAATGCGGGGATGGCCCCAGACGCGCGCCGCCCGAACGCCGCCCGCTCCGCCCCCGCAAACACCCCCACCAGCGCCGCCCCCGCCCCCCGCAGCCGCGCGTCTCTCGCCTCCGCCCACGCCGCCGCCATCCCAAACAGCCGGTCGCGTTCCCCCGCAGGCAGCCTGGTTAGCAGCGCGGCGACGCACTCGGCCGCCGCAGCCCGGCAGTCGGGGTGCGTGTCTCCCCCCACCCTGGCAGCCAGCGGCACAAAGGTGAGCTGAGCGCGTGGGGCAAGGGCGGGGGCGGGGAACTTGGTGACGACCGCTTTCACCATCGCCAGCACTTCTCTCCTCCCCTCGTGGTGCTCGTAGGCGAGATTGGCGAGGAGGAACCTCAGGTGGGCGTCGAGTCGCTTTTCCCCCAAAGGGAAGTCCAGCAGGTATTGAAGGAGTGACCTTGCGCACTGGGCGCGCACGGTGGGGGACTGGGCCCTCACCATGAGCTCCTGCACTCGGTCCATGACGTCAAAGACCTCTGGGACCACGATCTGCGATGAATGAGGGAGATGGAGGTAGGGGATGTGACGAGGGAGAGGGAGGGAGGTGGGACGTGGAGATGAGAGAGATGGGATGAGCTGTAGATGAGAGAGGGAGATGAAATGGGCTCTATACAACAAGGAAATGGGACGAACGCTGTGCGCAATTGCACAAAGCATACCAGAGCACAACAGACAGCAAACCGTCGTCACTACCCCCCACCCCACCCCACCCCAACACTCACCTGCCGTGCGACCATGGCCCTCAGCAGCGCCATCAGCGTCCCCCTCTCCGTGTGCTCTTCCATGTCCTTGAATGCCCACTTGAGCAGGAACCGCAGCTGCTGCGTCGACGGCTGGAAGTCCGCGCACTCCCGCAACAGCGACGTCAGCAGCGCCACCCCTTCCTGCGCCACCGGCTCTGTGCTCGAGGCACACCGCTTCATCGCAGCCGTCAGCGCCGCGCCCGCCTCTTTCGCCGCGGCGGGCAGCGACGGCAGCGGCAGGGGCGCCATGGCCTGCAGCGCGCGACACGCCAGAACCACGCAAGTCGCGTGGCGTGACCCCAGCACCCGCACCATCGCCAACAGCAGCGGGTCCAGCAACCCCAGCGTCTCCGCGTCGCGGCCGCTCAGCGGCCCCCGCCGCAGCGCCGCCACCAGCATCGACAGAGCCATCTCAACAAACGCATGACCGTGCGCACCCCCCGCCAGCCCCGCCACCCCCTCCCCCTCCGTTTCTGCACTCGCGCCCCCCTCCGCCACCCGCCGCTCCGCCCGCGCCCCCGGCACCGCCCTCGCCGCCACCGCCACCCCCCTCCTCCCATCCTTGTCGGTCGTTCGGTCTTTGGCGACCGCCTCTGCCGTCCGCCCCCCCGCCCCCGCCGCCGCCTCCACCGCGCGCCTCTGCGCCTCCTCCGCCCCCATCCCCGCCGCCACCGTTCGGGCAACGAATCCCGCCAGCGCCGTGGCAGTCAGCGTGGGGCTGGACTGGGCACCCCGCGCCACGCACCCCAGCAGCTCCGTCACCCTCGCGTGCAGGGCTGGGTCGGTCCCCGCCTCCGCCAGCCGCCCTTTCGCGACCCCCACCAGCGCCCCGGCATAATCGGCGAACGTGCACGCGGATGCCAGCAGCTGTAGGGTGTCTGGCGCCCTCGTTCGCTTGGCCTCTGCCGTTTGCGCCCTCACTTGGGGAGTGCGTCTACCCTCAGTCGTCTCTTCGCTGAAAAGGTCCTCCTCCAGCATCGGCAGCAACACTGGGATGGCCTCGTCCAGGCATCCGGGGGGCTGGGGGGGAAGGGAGGTGGTGTGGGGTGAGTGGGGGAGATGTGTGGGGGGGAGGTGAGTGGCGTGGGGAAGGGAGGTGGGGTGGGGTGTGGGGTGGTAAATGCCACACTGACAGCCGTGCACATGCCATAACACAAGTGATCAAGCCAGCCCCAAAACACCCAGCCCCCTCCCCCTCACCGCCTCTCTGCTGAGCGCCGCCTCCACCGCCGCATGCAGTGCGTGCCCCCGCACATGAGCCGTGTACCCCCGCATGGGGAGGGCATACCGGAGCGTCTGTGCCACGAATGGGACGCAGTAAGGCCCAAGCTCGGCGCAGACCTGGGCCAGAGCACGTCGCGCGTCGTCCCGGACGTGCTGTGCGCGGCTCCGCAGCACGTTGCAGGCCAGCTGCAGGGCAGGGGGCAGCTCTGCGGCCTCTGCCGCGCGGGGCAGCAGCCGCAGGAGCTTTGCGATCGCGATGGCCACGGGGGCGCGGACGGTGTCGCCGGAAACCAACTCGGCACGCAATGCGGGGAGCACGCTGCGACGCAGGCGGTCTGCCACGGCACCACTCGCGCCACCCGTCTCCTCCACACCATTACTAATCACAGCATCAGCACCCTCCGCCCCTTCCCCGTCCTCATCGCCGCCCTCTGGGCCCCCATCCACACCCCCCCCTTCCTCTGCACCCGCGCCCCCACCACCCTCCACCACTCCCATATCCTCCCCCACGCCCTCGCCCTGCTCTGCCTCCGGTCGCATGAACCCCACCAGCGCCGCCGTCGCGTCCCCCTTCCCATCCCCAGCGCCCGCAACCTCCCCATCACCCCCCTCCCCACCCTCAAGTGCCGCCCTCACCGCCCCCGCCACATCCGGCCGTGCACCATCCCTGGCCCCATCCAGGAAATGGAAACTGTCCAGCACCGCGCACACCGCACGCAGCACTCGCTTGGACGCCTCCCGCGCCCTCCTTGCCTTGAGCAGTCTCAACTGCCGCATC
Source organism: Protoeuglena noctilucae (assembly GCA_958009085.1). NCBI lineage: Eukaryota > Viridiplantae > Chlorophyta > Pedinophyceae > Marsupiomonadales > Marsupiomonadaceae > Protoeuglena > Protoeuglena noctilucae. The sequence continues at coordinate 894,767 of OY253684.1, forward strand.
AGTAGGGGCTCGTATTGCGCCCACGGCAGAGCCAGGGCCACTGCCCCCAGGCACCTGACTGCGGCCTCAGCCACGTTGGCCTCTCTGTCGACATCCTTGGCTTTCATGGGCACGCCGCCCTCCGCTGCCCTGCCCTCGAGCAGGCACTGCTCCAGGAGTGGGACGACCACGCTCAGCAGGGCGCCGGGCAGAGTGGCGGGGTCCTTGGGGAGAGAGGGGGCCAAGGCGTCGGCATCTGGGGGGGTGGAGAGAGGAATGTGAGGGTGAGGGGGTGCGGGGGTGTGAGGTGAGGGAGAGAAGGTGCGGCTGAGAGGGTGCGACAGCGAGGCAATGCGATGCAAGGTTGAAAAGCGAGGGTTATAAGCAACAAACGTGTGTGCAAATGCAACAGCCAGGTCCCTAACAATAGCAATTTTCACCCATTCTCTTCCCTCCTCACCTCCCGCATCATTCCCCTCCCCTTCCTCATCGCCCCCCATCCCCCGCACATCCCCGCACGCCGCCCGCAGCCGCGCCGCCAGCCCATGGAACGCCCGCACCCGCCGCGACTGCTGCAGGTGCGTGGCGTTGGTCAGGAAACACCGAGTCTCGTCCGCGTCCACCAGCGCCGCCACAGTGGCCATAGACCCCGGCCACTTCAGTGCCGCCCTCCGCAGCAACGCCGCACACTCTTGCCGCACCGCAAGGCTCGACGCCCCCAGCCCAGAGCGCAGCTGCGGGCCCGCCAGTCGCACCACCGCCACTCCCAGCGCGTCCCCAGCACCAGGGTCACCCCCCGCATCCACCAGCCACTCCATCGCACGCGCCGCCCCCTGTCGCAACGCCAGATCCTCTGCCCCCCGCACGTCCCTTAGGCACTGGAACACCGCGGGCGCCACCCACGCACCCGGCAGGCCCCGCCACCACTCCCCATCCATCGCACGGTAGCCCCCCAGCCTGGCATCGTAGTCCGGCTCCCCCAGCCCCGCAGTTGCATTCACCGCAGCCAGCTGTGCCGCCGCTGCCTCCCCGCTCCCCAGCAGCCCCGCCAGCGCCGTCAAGCACCGGCACAGCGCAGTGCGCGCCTCGTCATGCCCCACCGACGCAAGCAGAGGGGCAAGGGAGCTGAGGTACCCCTCTATGCGCGCACGCGTCAATCGCCCACTCTCCGCGCCCGCACCCTCACGTGCCCGCAGCCCCGCGGCGCGCATCCCCGCCAACACCGCCGCCAGCGCAGACGCCGCCCTCCCCGTCGCCTGCCCTTGTCTCGGCAGCCCCGCCATTGCCCTTCCCCGCCCATCCCGCCTCCCCAGCAGCGCCACCAGTGCGTCCGCCACCCCCACCCCTCGCTCCTCGTCCCGTACCGTCACTCCCAGCGCCTCCAGCAGCCCCAGCTCCCGCAACGACCCTCGTGACCCCCGCCCAACCTCCCCCACCAGCCCCGCCAGCCACTGCAGCACGCGCCCTGCGTGTGGCTCCATCGCCCGCCGCTGTGCCTCTGTCACTCCCTCCTCTGCATCCCCGTCCCTCACCGCCCCGCTCCCCGCCCCCATCAGCCGCTCCGCCACCCCCAGCGCCGCCCCCGTGCTCTCCCTGCTCGCCCCCTGCATCCCCAACACGGCAAGCGCATGTCCCAGCACGCTCTGCCCCTGACCCTCTCCCAGCACCCCCGCCAGCTCCGGCCCCGCCAGCGCCAGCGCCAACTCCAAAGCTGCAGGTGGCCTCGTCGCCACGCACTCTGCCCCCAGCCGTGCCGCCATGGGCGCTGCCGCTGCCAGCATCGGGCCCCACAGCGCAGACAGGTCGGCGGAGGCCGGGAATCGCTCCAGCGCCGCGGCTAGGAGTCGCAGTGCCTGGACGCGGAGGTCGCGGAGGTGACGAGGGTCCATTATGGGGTCGGCGTGGAGTGACGTTGTTGTCGATGAGTCGATAGTGTGCTTGGCAACGATACTGGTGGGTACCGTTGTCGCAGCCGGGTGATCTGCACTAGAGTGGTTGGCGTCGGGCATCTGAAGAGTGCCGGGTAGGGCACTGGCGCCGAGTCTGAGCAGCGACGTCACCGCAGCCATGAGCGGTGGAAAGAAGGGGGGCATGCGGTGACCCAGGTGGGCCAGCATGTCAGACACCGCGTGCAGTGCCGCGACGTGGGTGCCGGGGGGCAGTGTCGCTAGCGGAGTGGGGTCGAATGCCGCGAGCCACCAGCTGAGGGGGCGCGTGAGCAAAGCAGGGGCCCACCAGTGACCGGGAACAAGCGCGGTGTCCGATGACGCATCTGGGAATGGGGCGAATGGGGTGTCTGCCGCCTCTGCCGCTGCCGCATCCGCCAGCGCTTCCCTCTCGCGCGGCAGTGCGGGTGCGAGGGGTGACAGGAAGAGCTCTACTAGCGTGGTGAGCTCGTGGGGCGGGGCAGCTGCAAGGAAGTTGAGGATGGCCGACCGCGCTGACCCAGCCGCACCCCTGCCGCCCAGGCGACCGGTGCGCTTGCGCATTTTGGAGAAGAGGAGGCGCGTCAGCACTGCGGGTGTGTGGGGGAGAGAGAGGGTTGCGGGGGTGGCAGAGCGGACCGCTTGTCACTATATGGTGCTTTACAGTTACCGTATCCCATACTCCATATACCATATACCATATACACCAATCCACACCACACGACACCCTCCCTCACCTGGCATGAGCCCCGGCCGGTGTTTGTCGAGCAGCCCCTCCTCGCCCTCCCTCGCCGTGGATGGCGCCAAGGGGAACGCCGCCAGCTGCTCCCTCAGCGTCTTGTCATCCGCCATCTTGACCAATCGATCCAGATGGGGACCCAGGAATCGAAGTTTGAATGGGCGCAGGGCCTTCAGGGCTGCCGCCTGCACAGATCCGTCCCTGTCGCCCACCAGCCGCGCCACGGCGGCGCGGATGCGGAGGAAGAGGGGATTGTCGCGAGTGGATGGGACGGCGGAGAGGACGGACAGCCTGGGGGTGTGGGAGGAAATGGGGTGGGGATGAGGGAGGGGTGGGAGTGGCGTGACGGGCGGTGGTGGTGGGCGCAAGCGTGTATGCACTTGCAAGCGTTCATGGCGATTGCTCCCACACAAGCATGGATGTACTATATAAACAAGCACTGCTCTGATATGCATGTGCCCACTGCACGCACCAGTTCATGGCCCTTTGCCGCCACTCCCTCCCCGACAGCGACCGGCCCTGGCGACCCGTGTCCACCGCATCGATTGTAATGCCATCGCCTGCCTCAGCATCACCCTCGCCATCACCATCACCATCGTTATCATCCCCCTCCTCCCCCTCTCCACCCTCATCCTTCCCCTCTCCCTCCCCCTCTCGCCCGTCCTCTCCCTCACCCCCGTCGCCCACCCCCGCCCCCCCACCCCTCGCCTCCAGCAGTGTCACCATCACCTCCCCCCAGTCCTCGGCACGTGATTGCAGCACGTTCCCGGGGCTCTGGGCCATCGCCGTCAGCAGCCACCCCAGTCGAGTGGAGGGGTCCGTGCACCCACCGGACGCACTCACGCTGCCCTGCCCCACCACCGTGGCAAAGCGGTCTAGGAGAGAGAAGGGCAGGGCGTGGTCGCGGAGGAGAGCCTGGGGGGGGGGGGGGGGGGGGGGGGTGGAAGAGGTGAGAGGAGGCGTTTAGAAGACAGGTGGTTGAGAGAGTTGAGAGAGGTGAGTGGGGAGGCGAGAAGGCGGCACGTGAGAGGGACAAGAAGGGCGGACAGTCAGACCATTTCACATCAGTAAGTATGTACTACGATACTGCCCCACACCGACGCTCATTCTCTCCCCTCACCTGCATTTGCATAACAGCATCTCCCACCCCCCCGCTGTCTCACCTGCACTTGCGTCCCTGCCCCCGCCACCCCCTCCCCCCTCAAAAACGCCCCCTGCGCCTCCTTCACGTGCCTCGCCACCACCCCCCACGCCTCGTCCCCCAAATGCCCCACCGCCGCTGCCAACGCCGCTGCTGCCGGCGCCCACAGCACCGCAAAGCGCACGTGCAGCACACCGCACAGGCCCCTAGCCACGGCACCCGCCAGCGACGGAGGCACTCGCTTGAACTCCACATCTGCTTTCAGCTGCCCCAGCGCCGCCACCCCCCTTCGCCCCGCCTCAAGGGTGCAAGGGCCCGCCTCCACTGCTAAGAGAGATGCGAACGCACGGCAGGGGCCATGGGAAGTGGAGGGAGCCTCGAAGCACGATAGCAGGCGCAAGGCCTCGACGCGCACTGCCTGGGAGGGGCTGTCGAGGTGGGTGAGCACGGCAGCGAGGGCAGAGTCGAACGTGCCTACCGATGCTGGAGGGGGGTGGCCGGACACACGGAGAGCAGTTAGGGGTGCGGATGCCATCCGCAGGGCGTGGACGCTGCCCGGGTATGTGCGCGCGGCTGCGGCCCCCGCCTCCGCCAGCTGTTGCAGTGCTGCGGGGTCGTCTGCGTGACACGCGGCCATCATTCTCGCCACCTCCGCTGCCACCGCAAGCGCAGGCTCGGTGGCAGCCGGGGCAGCCACGGTGGCGCGGCATGCGGCCCAGGGGCCCTCGAGTGCGGATGCCAGGTGAGTGCGGTCGGGGAATGCATGGGGCAGGCACTGCAAAGCGCACCACGCCTCGGCCAGGGCAGACTGGTGCTGGTCACTCGCAGCAGCGGTGGGTGCGGACTGGGGCATGTCGCTCGTAACAGCAGTGGATGAAGTAGGCTGTTGCTGTGGTGCGCTGAGGGCGGTGGGGATGGCGTCCACGCACGCCCGCACGCGTGATGACAGGCGCACTCCCCCTGGCTGGGCCGTCAGCAGCGCGGGGACGCCCTTGCGACCCACTGCGGGTACGAGAGAGCTTAGACACGTTGTAGCATTGCTGGAATCCGCAGTGGCTTGGTCTACCTGCCAGTAGACACTCGCCCACTTGTCATGTGCATGTGACCCATCCGTGGCAGCGTGCTACCACCCCCACTCACCCTCCAGTGCCCCCTGCCCCATCGCGGCGCACAGGTCGGCCAGCAGCGGCAGCGCCCCGTCCACCCCCGCGTCCCAGCACCGCCCCGCCGCCCCCAGCATCTGCGGCCCCATGGAACGCACCGCCTCCCCCGCCCCCTCCCTCGTCGCCAGCAGCGATCGCAGGAAGGCGGCCTCCTCCATCGCAGGGGGCCTCGTGAACTGCGGAGGATAACAGAGGCACTGGCAGGTGAGGGTCCATAAATTACAAATGTCGCAGATTGATATGAGCATCACATGCGCATCAAGGCATAACGTGGGTGTGGGTGTGCACTGGACATGCTGATGGGCTACGTAGCCATCTGTCACCCACTCACCACGCATCAGAGCTTACAACTGCGCATCCCCATCTACCTCAGCCACCCCACCATCAGTCATTCCCTCACCAGCACGTGCCATGCCGCCGCCGACGCCCCAGGCCCCCCCCACGTCCCCTTTGCCCCCTCTTCTCCCTCCTCCCCCCTTCGTCGCCTCGACCATCCCCCCACCACCGCAGACGCCAGCCGCAGCGTCTGGCCCGACAGCGTCAAGCGCAAGTATCGCCTGAGAGCCACGTGACGGAATCAGAATCCTTCATAACTCCATCTCCAGCAGCGAGGAGCATGGCAATTTCATGTCATCTCCATGCGCCATATTCATATTCCACACTTTAGATGCCACACCGGGCATGCTCCACTCCACTGCACACCCTGCACCTGCCATCGTGCTACGGCGCAGTCGTCACCTGTAATCGTGCTCTTCGTAGTCTTCGCCATCCACCGCGTCCGTGACCTCCCCCCCCACAGCGAACCCCGCATGGCCCGCCATCCCCTCCACCGCCTTCGCCAGCCGGCCCCAGTCACGCACCCGCGACCCGCCCCTGTGCTCCGTTGCCGCCGCTACCAGCCCCACTGCCCGCGCCACGTGGCGCGCGGACGCAGCGTCTCTCGCCTGGCCCGCCCTCGCCTCGCACTCTTGCAAAAGCACGTCCCACACCTCCCCGCACGTCGACGCACGCACGTGCTCCAGCACTCTGTGGGGAAGGACAGAGGGCAAGTTGGGATGCATGGATAGCCCATTGAATATACACAGCCCCACCACTCCCATCTGCAGCACCCGTATCCCTCCCACCCCTCGCCTGTGCAGCACCAGTGCCGCCACGGCCGTCACGCGCGCCCGTGCCTCGTCCACCCCCAGGGCGCCCCCCTCCCGCACCTCCCCCGCCTCCGCCAGCACCATCGCAAGCAGACGGGCCCCGCGGGAGTGCAGGCCATTCTGCAAGCATATATCACGCGATGTGTGCTAACCACACTCTGCCACTTGAACTCCCGGGTCAGCTGACCTGCTTTGCTACATTGGCCATTACCCCACATGGCATTCACACACCCCCTCACTGCCACCCCACCTCACATCCACAACCCCACCTGAACCAACACCCTAACCCTAACAACCCCCACCATCCTCGCCTGTGGCCCCACCACCGCCTCCGCCAGCGCCACGGCTGCCCCGTGGGTGCGCGCCTCGCTGGGCCTGGCCGCCTGCTCCGCCAGCAGCGCCCGCACGGCCCCGGCAAGTGCCGCGCCCGGGCAGGTCCGCAGCAGGAATGCCGCGACCTCCCCCGCAAAGCTGCGGACGTGGGATGCGTTGGCGTACCTCAGCCGCTGCGTTGGCCTGAGCACACCGGGGATGTCGCGCACCAGTTGACGCTGCAGGTCCTTGAACACTGCGGGAGGAGCCAGTGGCGCAGGGTTTGTGTAAAGGCGAGCAACGGCAGTGCCACTGTTGTGCCACCGCAGCACCCCCGCCTTAGCAGCCCAGTCGGTAGCCAACACGGCCCGTCCCTGCCCATGCTCACCCATTCCCAGACACGTGAATGCCGCGCGCATGGCCTCTGGGTCCCGGTCTGCCCCTGCCTCCACCAGCGTCGCCAGGGCATCGGCCACGCGAGGCACGTACGGCAAGAAGTCAGCCTGGAGGTCCCGGGCGAGGTGGCCGACGAGGGCGCAGACGGCTTCCAATGACAGCTGCGATGCGCACGGGACGGCGCGGTTGCCGCACTGGAGCCAGGCTGTGTGTGAAGCTGCGTCACGCATTGCGACGGCCCCGTACCTTCGCTTCCAGCGTCAGACAGCCCAGCAGCACGTCGAGAACCTCGTCCTTGTGGTGCAGGAGCAGCGGCATGGTGCGGCAGAGCGGCGCGAGGCGGCGCTGCGCGTCCGCGAAGTGGGGAGCGAGGCACAACTCGCGCCAGGCCTCGAGCTGCTCTTGGAAGAAGGACGCGGCGCCATTCAGGGGCACGCTCCGGACTGCCTTGACCTCGCGGAACACATCCACGTCCACCTGCGCGGGAAGCCCAGCTGGCCGCCGGCGTGAGAGGGGCGCGGCCGCCGCCGGGCCACCTGGTCCCCGCGCGCCCGAGCCGCGGCATACAGGAGCCACCGCGTCTGCTGCGACATCTTTGCAGTGTTCCGGTTGCAGTGACACCATCGCGCACCTCATTGACGACGTCGGCGAAGCGCTGGAAGCGATACTTCCTCGGCCGCTTCGTCCGCCGCCCCTCCGGCGGGGCCTCGCCGTCGCTGTCCGACATGTCCGCACAGACAAGACGAACGTGTGCAGCGCACGCAGTTACTTGGCCCGAAAGTCGCGCAGGCGGGCCAGGTAGCTATGCAAGGTAGAACAAACGTGCTCAGCGGTGTGGCAGAGGCGCGAGTGGCCCAAATGTTGTGACAACCCGGCCACTCTCTGCCTCGACATTGATTGGGAATGTGCAGTGGCCGGGCTGACGGGTCCGTGCGGCTAGAGCTTGCTGGAATCAAGTGTAGGGAGGGCAACTGTAGGGGAAGGCGCAAGTCACAGTAGTTTTTTGCTACCCTTACAATCCTTGCGAGGCGTAGCTCATCCGCATCGCAATGGGTCCGAAGGAGAAGGACGAGAGCGCCACCGAGACCGATGGGGGCGTGGCGCCCCCCGCGGCGCCCGCGGAGGAGCCCGCGTCGGCGTCAGTGAACGGGGCATGTCCGAGCAACGAGGCGCAGGATGGCTCGCATAGGCGGGGGGGAGGCGGTGGGCGGGACGAGAGGCGGCAGGGGCGTGGCGAGCAGGAGGAGATCAAGGTGCGCGGGGTCGCCGGCTGCGGGCGCTGGCCGGCATGAATGGGTAACCGTCCGAAGGCGCATGTGGTGGAAGGCGAAGTTGGGAGCGCTGCCCGTCCTCATTGGGGCGAATGGCTTGCTGGGCAGTGCTGTTGGTCCCGGTCGGCGGCGGCGGGGTTTTTGCGGCCTCTTCAAGCACACGCATCGGTCAGATTTGCAACATGGTTTATGCCAGGATCCGAATGCATGGCGCGCGCCCTCTATTCGGCCACCTCTCAAGCAACCCCTCCCCCGATCCGTGCCCATTCTGAAAGATCGGCAGAGTCCTCTCGCCAGGCACCTCCTAGCCCTGCTCTCGAGCGCTCCACCGTGCGCGATGCCCGCAGAGGTACACCGCCACGGAGCACCGGCAGAGCGTGGAAGACGTCTCCCGCTCCCTCGGCACGCATGTGAACGTCGAGGAGCCCAAGGAGTCGCAGGGTCTGATCGCGGAGGAGGCGAAGGCTCGGCTGGTGCGAGGCCGGCCGCGCTGAGCCGCCCAGCGCATGCCACGGTGGGACGTCCCGAGGTTAGCCCGTTTAACTCCCTCCGCAGGAAAGGGACGGGAAGAACGAGCTGAAGCCGAAGAAGAAGGTCCCCGAGATTGTCAAGTTCCTCCTGCAATTCACCAACCTGCTGATGGTCCTGCTCCTGGTCGCCACCGCCCTCACGTACCTAGCGTACGGCATCCAGGCGACTGCGGATGGCACCCAGATGGCCGCAATTCTCGACTACATTTGCATTTCTCGCGTGCGCTCACCTCCTCCCATCTTGTCACCCTCCAGATCCCCCATGACACCACGAACGTCGTCCTGGCCTCCATCCTGCTGGGGGTCATCACCCTCACGTGCTTCCTCTCCTACTGGCAGGAGCACGCCACCGAGTCGGTCATGAACTCCCTCCTGCAGCTCATCCCCACCGAGTGCGCCGTCATCCGCGACGGGGCAGAGATGCGCGTACCTGCCACGGAGGCGAGGCATTCATCACTGCTTGCAGTTGACTTGGCACATGGGTATGAAGCAGTAGCCACACGCCATATTTGCATTCTCTCCCGCAGCTGGTGGTGGGCGACCTCGTCCGCCTGGGCATCGGGTCGCGTGTGCCGGCCGACCTCCGCATCGTGGTGTCGAATGAACTCAAGGTGGAGACGAGCTCACTCACGGGGGAGTCAGACGCCATCGGACTCGACGCGGCAGGTGATGGGATAGGATGCACGCATGCAGACATGCATGGTCTAGAACACACAGCGCCGCATGCGTCATCACGCCATACAAGCAAGTCATGTGACCTGTTCTCGCTTGCCCTCACGCAGTGTCTCAGGATGAGGCCCCCAACGAGGCCCGCAACCTGGCCTTCATGAGTTCCCTGGTCATGACGGGCGAGGGCTGGGGTGTGGTCATCCGCACGGGTGACGACACCATGATCGGCTCCATCGCCAGCCTCGCCACGGGTGAGGGCATTTGAACGAGGCTCATGCGGAGGGTACTAGCCGACAGTGCGCCATTCTCACAATCTCGCCAGCGCTTGCGCCCACCCGTGCTCATCCCACCCACACCTAACACCGCCACCACTTGTGCCCACCCCATCTCCACCCCACCCCACCCCACCCCCCTCAGCCACCCGAACGGAGAAGTCGACGCTTCACCTCGAGGTCAAGCGATTCGCCATCTTCATCGCCTGCCTGGCTGCCGTCACCGGGATCGTCTTCTTCGTTGTGGCCATTACCACGGGCTCCAGCTTCGCCCAGGCACTCGTCACCGGCCTCATCACTGTGCTGGTCGCCAACGTGCCTGAGGGGCTGCCCGCCACCGTCACCACGCAGCTGACGGTCGCGGCCGACCGCATGCGCAAGGAGCACGTGCTGGTCAAGCGTATGGACATGATTGAGGTGAGGGTGGGAATGGACGAAGAGTGGGAATGGACAAGTGAGTGTGAGGGGATGAAATGCAGCAGCAGTCTGGCCTAGCAGTTCCCTCAGCCAGGTCGCTGCCACGCTGACTGGTGTGCTGTGTGTTGCATAGCGCCCACGGTGCTCGTCGTCCCTGTCTCAACCCCCGCAGACGCTGGGGTCGGTGACGGTGATCGCGTCGGACAAGACGGGCACGCTGATGCAGAACCGCATGACGGTGGAGAACCTCTGGGTGGACGGCCAGCTGTTCCCCGCGCAGTCCGTGTCGGGTGCCGTGAGCATGGCCCAGGTGCGCAAGGCCCAAGAGCGCAGCTCCATCGCCCGCGTCAGCCGGAGGCCCACCAATCGGCAGTCTATGACCCACCTGGTCCGCACTTCCATGCGACGGGAGGCCAAGGGGACGAGGGGCAACACCGAAGGTGCGGGGCAGAGCGGTGCAGAGCACTGGGTGCAGGGAGCGAGGTTGGCACCCTAGCAAGCATGCCGGCCACTTCTGTCGTACTGTTAGACAGATTGTGTTGCTGGTTGCGAACTGTTTGCACGAACAAGTGCCAGGTGCAGCCATGTATGTGGTACGGCTCCCAAGCCGCACGCTGTCCCTTGACCCATGCTTGTGCAGGGGAGGCGGACATAGAGATGCCGCGCTTGGACCGAGCATCCCGCGGCGCTCCCTCCCCGTCGCGCGTGCGTGCGGGGGAGCCCTCGCAGGCGATGCCGGACGCGGCGGCTGTGGCGAGGCGCGTCAGCATGGGAAGGCGGTCGGTGATGACTGGCGAGGGGGCACTGCGGGTGGTGGACGAAGTGCCGGTGAGGACAAGGATGCGAGCATGCTTAACAGGTAGTGCTTGCCTGCCACTCATATGCATAGCTGGCACACGTTAACCTGCCACCCTTCCCTCGATGCCATCTGCATCACTGCTCTCTTCGCCCCTCACCTCCCTTTCCCACCCCATGCCCTCACCCTCGCCGCAGTCACCAGGCCCCGACTCCCCGCCCCCGCCCGGTCGTGGCGTGGGCCGTGCGTCCATAGTTCGCCCGAGCATGCGCCTGGGCCGCCTGTCGATGCGCACGGCGCGGCTTCTGGAGACGCTGGCGGGCGTGGCGGAGCTGCGGGAGGGCAGGCTGCCTTGGGGCCGCAGCACACCCCTGGAGCGCCTGATGGTGATTGGGTGCCTGAACAACGAGGCGCGGGTGCTGGCGGAGGATGAGGAGGGGCGGAGCGAGGGCGACCGTCGAGATGGTGACTCTGGGAAGCAGGGTGACGGAGACGGGCAGGGTGACAGGGAGGGGCAGGGGCCGGGCGACCCAGGGACCGTCAAGCTGTCCGGCAACGCCACCGACCAGGGCATCCTGCGGTACTGCATGGGCGTCATGGACGTGGACAGCACCAATCGACAGAACCCCATCACATTCCGGCTGCCCTTCAACAGCGTCAACAAGTTCGCTGCCGTGGTGTGCAACGCGGGAGAGGACGACACCGTGGATGGGCCCCCCAGGCAGCTGATGCTCATGAAGGGGGCCCCGGAGTACGTCATCAAGCGCTGCGACAGGTGACGGGCGCACTGCGAGCGGGGCTGCCACCGCGGGTGCCTTCACAATGCCCGACCCTTCACAATGCGTCCCTTGTGCGGTGGTCTGATGCACAGGTACCTCAGCTGGGGCAACGAGGTGCGGCCGATGAACGAGGCGTATGAGGAGGAGATGATGGCTGCCTACGAGCGTTGTGGGCTGGCGGGCGAGCGCGTCATTGGCCTGGCCTTTAAGCACGAGGGTGACGCTGGGTCAGGGGACTGGCAGTCGTGCGTCAGGGTTCAATGCTGGCAATCTCTTTCCTTCCTCGTTAGCCAAGTTGCTGAAGACTCATTTTTGACCTCCACTACGCACGCAGAGGCTCGCAACCCTCATGAGTGGGGCGAGGCGTGCAAGAGTGGCGAGGTGCTGCAGGGGTTTGTATTCACGGGCCTCATCAGTCTTGTGGACCCACCCAAGGTCGGCGTCATGGAGGCAGTTCTGCAGGTGGGGATGCTCGGCGACCGCTGCTTGGGGTGGTAGCTTGTTTGGGGTAGTGGTTGCAATGGTAAGCATGGCGACACAAGGACCTCACACCGTCTTGGGCCTCTCTGTGCCCCAGTGCCGCACGGCGGGCATCCGCGTCGTCATGGTCACCGGCGACCACCCCCTTACGGCCGAGGCCATCGCCCGCAAGGTCGGCATCATCACCAAGGCGAGTGCTGGCGCCCTCCGCTCGCACAGGGCCAGGCCTGGCCGCACTGTGCAACTGTCGGCTCTCACAGCCGCCGCCCCTTATGTTTTGCAGAAGACGCCCGCCGAGCTGTCCAAGGAGGATGGCCGGCCGGTGGACATCAGCGACGAGCGTGCCCGCGCCGTGGTCATCCCGGGGTCCCAGATCGTTGAGATGACGACGGAGGAGCAGTGGGACGCGGTGCTGACGAAGGACGAGATCGTGTTCGCGCGCACCACGCCGCAGCAGAAGCTCGAGGTCAGCAGGGCGGGGGCGAGGGCGGCAGGCGGGGCACATGCTGCGGGGCGGGGCTGGCATGCTGGCGGGGGCGAGGGTGGCAGACAGCGGGGTCGCTGAGCGGCGCTGTGGCCTGCACTGAGCCCGGCATTGTGTCATCAGCCATCTCACAAAGCCCCGCCTCGCTCGCAGATCGTGAGCAACCTGCAGCGGCTCAAGGAGGTGGTGGCGGTGACGGGCGACGGCGTGAACGACTCGCCGGCGCTGAAGCGCGCCCAGGTCGGCGTGGCCATGGGGTCCCCGGAGGCCAGCGACGTGGCACGCGACGCGGCCAGCGTCATCCTGCTGGACGACAACTTTGCGTCCATCGTCACCGGTGAGGGGTGGGAGGGTGGCCTAGGGGGCAGAGGGCAGAGGGGCGGTGAAGCAGCGGCAGAAGCTAAGCTACGGCAGACACGAGCGATGAGCATGAGACTCTGCGAGCGCCGAGCCGCCCACCACCCCGCAGGCATCCGGGAGGGGCGCATCCTGTTCGACAACCTGGTCAAGACGGTCACCTACACGGTCACCCACCTGGTGCCGGAGCTCGTCCCCGTCTTTCTGACCATTGCCTTTGGCTTCCCTCTCGGCATCACGGGTGGGGCTCTGTGCCGACCAGTGCGGGTGTCTGCAGCATGAGTGGCTCTGCTGAGTGTTTGACTCAGCCACCCGCTCTCTCGTCCCCCCCAGGTCTTGGGATCATCCTCATCGACCTCATCACGGAGCAGGCCCCCGCCATCTCCCTGGCCTACGAGCCTGCCGAGGCCAGCGTCATGGAGCGCCCCCCGCGGGACATGAAGCGCGACCGCCTGGCCTCGTGGCCCGTCATCCGCTACGCCTACCTCATCGCCGGGCCCTGGCAGGCCGTCCTCGCCCTCATCGCATATTTGATTGTTTTTTGGGAGCACAACATCTGCATCGCGGACTACGTCGCCTTCTCTGGCACACACCACTTCCAGCCCCAGCCACACAACAACCGCCCATTCACCACGCGGTCGGGTCTTCTCGTGACGGGCGCGGACCAGTCGAACCTCCTCGGCCAGGCCCAGGCCGGTGCGTGGCAGCAGCTGGCATGTGTTGGACGGTGGAGTGAGTCCTGTTGTGATCCAGCGTTGGTGCTTTTCCCGCAGCGTGGTGGCTTACCATCATTTTCTGTCAGGCCTGGCACATCTGGATCTGCAAGACGCGGTTCGTGCCCATCACCTGGAAAACATCCCGCAAGCACTTCCGCAACCCGGTCACGTGGCTGGGCATTGCCATCGAGCTGTTCGTCATCTTCGTCTTCATCTACGTCCCGAAACTCAACGTGAGCAAGCATGGGATTTCTCGCGCCCCCGCGTTCGCAGCCGCCGGCTTTGGATCAAGGTGCCGGTTCCACGCCTGCCCTGCAGTCCGTCTTCCAGTTCACGGCGCCCCCGCCACTGTCGTGGATCATGCACTTCGGTTTCCCGCTCTTCATGCTCCCCCTCACGGGTGACGGCGCGGCGCAGAGTCCTGTTTCGCGACGCAGGCTCGCCGGACGTGTCGTTGGCACGCCGAGACCCATCTGTAGCCCTCGGCCGCAGAGTATGCCAAGTACAAGGCGATTGTGCAGCCCAACAGCCCCTGGGCGAGGTGGATTCCCTTCTAAGAACGTGGCTGGGGCAGACCCTCCTGGCTGTGCCACTGGCGGGCGGGCGCCTCGGCCATCTGTGCGAGGCGCATCGCTAGCGTTCCATTCGTTTGAAGCAAAGCTCGCGGCCGGGCGCTTGAGCACCGCGAAGGACTCGTCTCCTTCGGCTTCGAGCCGCCGCGGGCTTGTCAAGGCTCGCTTGAGCCCAGCGAGGGCTGGTTTGTGATCCAAATGGGCAAGAATGAGGGCGCCGGCAAGGCTTCGGCCGGAGACGCCGGGGCGGGGGAAATGAAGGCGAGGACGCGGGCCCAATGTTGCGCCCCAGTCAAAATCGGGGCCCGTTTGGCGGCCCTTCCGGTAGTTTATTAATGATTTTGGCGGGTGGGTCTGCCTTCGGGGGCTTACAGGGGCCGTGGGCGTCGAAATTTCGGGGTGCAGCGGGCTGGGTGGCCTTCCTGGATCGCGGCGAATATGCGGGCGGCGCGGCCTTTTTGCGGGAAGCAAACCCCCGCCGCACCTTTCAATGGTCCACCTCCACCTGAGGATCTCTTGCTAGCCCCTTATTTCCCGCGGGGCCGTGGGAGGAGGCTGACGACTGGGCCCGCCACGTCCCCTCGCCGCCCCTCGGCGGCCAATGGCAGCAATTCCGCGCGTCTTACGTGACATTTATGGTCGAATTAAGCCATTGGCGCCCGCATACAGGCTGCAGTTGCTAAGCAGCGGCGCAGATGCGGGATGAGGGGCCCACGCATGCTCCCTGGGCCGTTCGCGGCCCCGCGCCGCGCCTGCGGTCAGCGCTGCTTTCCCTGCGCCATAAATTCACGCAAGATGTAGTTTTCGCTCCACTATAGCCCCGTCAAGGGTCCCTGTCGGGAGATGGGCAGCCCTATGCAGGATCTGTGGGAGCGCAGTCGTGGCCGTCCGCGCGTGGCATTCGCCCATCCCACGCAGTGTCCTGAGGACGAGTCACCTCAGGGCCGCCGAACCGGCCCCGTGGCGACGCCCCTCGCAGAAGTATACGGTGTCGGAGCACAAGCAGACCGTGGAGGAGGTGGCGGCCGCCGTCGGCACGCACATCGACCCCCACGAGATCAAGAAGTCGAAAGGACTCTCGATCGCTGAAGCGAAGGCGCGCCTGGTGAGGCTCGCTGCGCCGCGGCGTGGGCTGTGAAGGCATGCGTCCCCCCTATCGGCTCGCTGCGCACTCCGGCGCCGCCTGATCCCCGCAAGCGATTGTCGTTGACTCCTGCTTGACTCCGAGACTGACCCGCGCAGGTCGGAGGCGGAATGAGCGAGCCTTGACCTCTCACGCTAGCCGTTGACCGCCTCCCTGCACCCTGCCTGCAGGAGAAGAACGGCCCCAACATGCTCAAGCCCAAGGAGAAGGTGCCGGAGATTGTCAAGTTCCTCCTGCAATTTACCAACCTGCTCATCGTCCTCCTCATCGTGGCTGCCATCCTCACCTTCATCGCCTATGCCGTCCAGGCGAGCGTCATGCCAAAGTGGCAGACGAGCATCCGACAAAGCCAACGAGTGGATTGCAGCTGCGTGACTCCTGCCGAAGCATCCTCCCCCCGCAGACCCCCCGCGACAACCGCAACGTCGCCCTGGCGTGCATCTTGGTGGCGGTCATCATCCTCACGTGCGCCATGTCCTACTGGCAGGAGCACGCCGCCGAGTCGGTCATGAACTCCCTCCTGCAGCTCATCCCCACCGAGTGCGCCGTCATCCGCGACGGTGTCGAGTCCCGGGTCAAGGCCATCGAGGTGACCCATTCCACTCATTCGACAGAGCACGAGCCACGGTAATCCCATCTCCATTCCCGATCTTGTGCACTCCCCTGCTCCACGCAGCTCGTGCTGGGCGACGTGGTCCGCCTGGGCCTGGGCGACCGTGTGCCGGCCGACATGCGCATCATCGCATCGAGCGAGCTCAAGGTCGAGACGAGTTCGCTGACGGGCGAGACGGACGCCATTGGCCTGGATGCCGCCGGTGACGCGCGTGCACAAGCGCTTTTCCGAACTCCCACACCACACCTGTTGTGAATGCACTGCGCTTTGCCTGCACCCGGATGCACTAGCCCACCGGAACTCACCTACTGGATTCCTTGACTGCCGTCGCAGTTTCCAACGAAGAGCTGCCGACCGAGGCCCGCAACCTGGCCTTCATGAGTTCCCTGGTCATGACGGGCGAGGGCTGGGGCGTGGTCATCCGCACGGGCGATGACACCATGATCGGCTCCATCGCCAGCCTCGCCACGGGTGAGGAAGAGTGGAGCGAAGCACTAGCTAAAGTAGAGTGAAGCACCATTTGGCTTCCGTGGGTGCCCATTAGCCATCGAGTGGCGGGCAGGCGGGCCCCAGGTGAACACCCATGTCAAGGTCCGTGGCCCGCAGCGACCAAGACGGAGAAGTCGACGCTGCAGATCGAGGTCAAGCGCTTCGCCATGTTCATCGCCGGCCTCGCCATCGTGACTGGCGTCATCTTCTTCATCATTGCCCTCGCGACCGGGTGAGGCGCCGCAAGCACTGTCCTAGCCCCACCGCCACGCGCCATCCCGCCCCTGGAAGCAAGCAAGGCGACTTCCCTGCTTGCAGGCTGGGCATCGCCCAGGCCCTCGTGACCGGCCTCATCACTGTGCTGGTCGCCAACGTGCCTGAGGGGCTGCCTGCCACTGTCACCACGCAGCTCACCGTGTCTGCGGATCGGATGCGGAAGCAGAACGTGCTCGTGAAGCGCATGGACATGATTGAGGTAGGTGGTTGTGCTTGTGTTTGAGCAGCAGCACATGACGTCGTGCTGTCACAGGGCGCACACCCTGCTCGTCCCTGTCTCAACCCCCGCAGACGCTGGGGTCGGTGACGGTGATCGCGTCGGACAAGACGGGCACGCTGACGCAGAACCGCATGACGGTGGAGAACCTCTGGGTGGACGGCCAGCTGTTCCCCGCGCAGTCCGTGTCGGGTGCCGTGATCATGGCCCAGGTTCGCAAGGCCCAGGAGCGCAGCTCCATCTCCCGGATCAGCCAGAGGCCCACCAACCGCGAGTCTATGTCCAAGATCGTGCGCGCGTCCATGCGCCCCGCCAACCAGCCCAAGCTCGCCAATGTGTCGGGTGGGTGGCGCCGCCTGAATTCCTGCTGGCAAGCCAGGGTGTCTCCCGGCATCCACGTTGCTCACCAACCTTGCCCCTTCTTTGCCCCGCAGAGGAGGCCGAGATGCAGGTCCGTGAGGGCGATTACAAGCCCGGCGACAACTTCAACGTGGTGAACAACAGCGCCAACATCGCCTCCCGCATCAGCATCGGCCGCCGGTCGGTGATGACGGGCGAGGGCAGCCTGAAGATCGAGGACGAGGTGGTGGTGAGGGAGCCTTGGCGTGTTGGAATGTAGCGACGCCCAGCGCAGCACGCGTGGGCAAGGTCGGGGCCCTTGCGACCCTTGTGACCCCTGTGCATGCGCTCGCGCCCGCAGCCGGCCGGCAACAAGGCGACCTCCCCCAAGTCGGTCGAGGCCACGAGCCCCGGGGGCGGCCGCCTGGCGCGTCTGTCGCAGCGCACCAACCAGCTCCTGCAGGCGCTGCAGGGGGCGGCGCAGATGAGCCAGGGCAAGCTGGCCTGGGGCAGCGCGTCCCCCCTCGAGCGCCTCATTACCATAGGGTGCATCAACAACGAGGCGCGCCCCATCGCCGACTCTGCCACGGGCGAGGTGGAGAAGGACAGCAAGGGCCAGGTCAAGCTGTCCGGCAACGCCACCGACCAGGGCATCCTGCGGTACTGCATGGGCGTCATGGACGTGGACAGCACCAACCGACAGAACCCCATCACGTTCCGGCTGCCCTTCAACAGCGTCAACAAGTTCGCCATCACTGTCTGCAACGCGGCGGGCGGCACTGCCAACGAGGACGGCAAGCAGACGCAGTTGATGCTCATGAAGGGCGCCCCGGAGTACGTCATCAAGCGGTGCAAGCGGTGAGCCGCGCCACGGAGACTTGGTGATGCCAGCTGCACCGTGGCTGCGTGTGATGGTGGCCCCACCCTGCGTCCATCCCTCCCCCGCCCCGCAGTTATCTGGACAGGAACAACACAATCAAGGACATGGACGAGGCCTACCAGGAGGACATGATGGCCGCCTATGAGCGCTGCGGCCTCCTCGGCGAGCGCGTCATCGGCCTGGCCTTCAAGGAGGCAGGCGAGGATACACTGACCATGGCAGCCGAGAAGGGCCAGCTGCAGTGGCATGGCTTGACGGCAATTGTGACCCACACCGTTCCTGCAGAGGCCCGCAACCCCCAGGAGTGGGGTGAGGCATGCAAGGCTGGCGAGGTGCTGCAGGACTTTGTCTTCACGGGTCTCATCAGTCTCGTGGACCCGCCCAAGGTCGGAGTCATGGAGGCCGTGCTCGAGGTAAGTGACTGACAACTCATGGCTCCAATGCTGTCGCGTGGGCATGAGGTTTGGCGGTGCCAGTGCACGTCGCATCGTCACTTTGCCACGACTTTGCCACGACTATTGCATGCAGTGCCGCACGGCGGGCATCCGCGTCGTCATGGTCACCGGCGACCACCCCCTTACGGCCGAGGCCATCGCCCGCAAGGTCGGCATCATCACCAAGGCGAGTGCTGGCGCCCTCCGCTCGCACAGGGCCAGGCCTGGCCGCACTGTGCAACTGTCGGCTCTCACAGCCGCCGCCCCTTATGTTTTGCAGAAGACGCCCGCCGAGCTGTCCAAGGAGGATGGCCGGCCGGTGGACATCAGCGACGAGCGTGCCCGCGCCGTGGTCATCCCGGGGTCCCAGATCGTTGAGATGACGACGGAGGAGCAGTGGGACGCGGTGCTGACGAAGGACGAGATCGTGTTCGCGCGCACCACGCCGCAGCAGAAGCTCGAGGTCAGCAGGGCGGGGGCGAGGGCGGCAGGCGGGGCACATGCTGCGGGGCGGGGCTGGCATGCTGGCGGGGGCGAGGGTGGCAGACAGCGGGGTCGCTGAGCGGCGCTGTGGCCTGCACTGAGCCCGGCATTGTGTCATCAGCCATCTCACAAAGCCCCGCCTCGCTCGCAGATCGTGAGCAACCTGCAGCGGCTCAAGGAGGTGGTGGCGGTGACGGGCGACGGCGTGAACGACTCGCCGGCGCTGAAGCGCGCCCAGGTCGGCGTGGCCATGGGGTCCCCGGAGGCCAGCGACGTGGCACGCGACGCGGCCAGCGTCATCCTGCTGGACGACAACTTTGCGTCCATCGTCACCGGTGAGGGGTGGGAGGGTGGCCTAGGGGGCAGAGGGCAGAGGGGCGGTGAAGCAGCGGCAGAAGCTAAGCTACGGCAGACACGAGCGATGAGCATGAGACTCTGCGAGCGCCGAGCCGCCCACCACCCCGCAGGCATCCGGGAGGGGCGCATCCTGTTCGACAACCTGGTCAAGACGGTCACCTACACGGTCACCCACCTGGTGCCGGAGCTTTTCCCCATCTTCTTCAACATCGCTCTCGGCTTCCCCCTGCCGCTGTCGGGTAACTCGCAGGCCCTGCCAGTGTCGTCTTGGCCACCCGCGGCGGCATTTCTGGCATGTCATGGAATAAAACGCTTTTCCCACCCCGCCCTGACCCCCAGGCCTTCTCATCGTCCTCATCGACCTCATCACGGAGCAGGCCCCCGCCATCTCCCTGGCCTACGAGCCTGCCGAGGCCAGCGTCATGGAGCGCCCCCCGCGGGACATGAAGCGCGACCGCCTGGCCTCGTGGCCCGTCATCCGCTACGCCTACCTGTACGCCGGCATGTGGGAGAGCTTCCTCTGCCTCATCGCATACCTCATCGTCTTCTGGCAGCACGACATCAACATCTCCAAGTATGTGGCCTTTGCCGGTGGCAACAAGTTCCAGCCCCAGGCGGTCAACAACCGGTCCTTCGTCACCAACACGGGCCAGGTCATCACCGCGGACGACCAAGTCCGCCTGCTGGGCCAGGCCCAGGCCGGTGAGCCACCGCCGCAGAGAGAGCGTCAGGCGCATGCAGCTCGCGACTCATGCCCGCTCACGCTCCGCTCCGTGCTTGCCCGCAGCGTGGTGGCTGACGCTCATCATGTGCCAGTTCTGGCACATCTGGATCTGCAAGACGCGGTTCGTGCCCATCGCGCGCAAGGCTGCCCTCGAGCACTTCAAAAACACCATCACCTGGTACGGGCTCGCCATCGAGTTCGCCATCATCATCCTCATCGTGTATGTGCCGGGCCTGCAGGGCCTCTTCGGGACCTCCCCGCCCCCCGGGGCCGTCTGGGTCGTCCACTTCGGTTTCCCTCTCTTCATGCTGCCGCTCACTGGTGAGGCAGACAGCCCCGCTCCCACATCACCATCTGCCCTCCAGCCTCGGGTACCCTGCTTCACCTCACCTCATCCATCGCGCCCGCAGACTTCGCCAAGCACAAGGCTCTCAATGAGCCCAACAGCCTCTGGGCCAAATGGATTGTGTTCTGAGACCCTCGACAGACTCACTGCTGCCCTGCTCTTGCTCTCGTTCCCGTCAGGCGTCGTGCTTGCCACCGCTCCTGCGATCCCATAATTGCGGGTAGAAACACTCCACCTTTTTTCGCTCGCGTCCTTAAAGCGCTTTCCGCTTGCGGCTCCGACGTGTCAGGAGTGTGTGAAGCGAACAAGTAATACCACATGGCCGCTGGCGGAGATTGACGTCTCTGTTCGCACTGCAAGCGTCTCTGCGCAGGCGGGTCAGGGCAGCGGCTTGAGGGACGCGTGGACCCTGGTTTTGCGAGGTGAGCGCCGTCAACACACCTCTATGGGAGTAGCCGGCAGGTCTCAACCTGATCTTCTTCTTTATTATTTGCGATGGCTGCGGTTTCGCCTGCTCTGGGCCCCGCTGGCCAGCGCACGACTCCCGCCATCCGTGAGGCGTGCGCATTACCGGCCCGAAAAGCTCGTGGCAGCACCGGCGTTTCATAACAATCGTACAGCCCCACAGGCAGAGCAATCGCATCTCCTTGATCGACCTGTGGGTCTTGCCTGGGCCACCAGCGCGCTTCCACCTCGCACCCGCCCCGCATCAACCTCTCACACACCACTTATATGACGTTGTGCAGCTTGCGAGAATTTCAGGCTGCCTCTCGCGAGCGGCAGGCGCCTGGGCGCTGGCATGTCGATCCTGCGGCGCCTCGCGCGGCTTTCACCCGGCGAGCCTCGCCGAGCGGCGTGCCTTGTCATTATGCGCTGATTTTGTCAATACGCAGGTCATACGTGGGTCCAAACGCGCGCTGCCGTTCTCCCGGACCCTCGCAGGTGCCAGGGTGACCCTTCGCCTCTGCGGAGGCCCCGCGGAGTGACCGGGCGGCCATGGCGACCCTTACCGTTGGCAGTGAGTCAGTCTTGCTTCCCGGATATGGTTGCGTCAGCAAAGAAGGCGGCCTGGGCTCACCCAGGGCGCGACCCCTCCGTCGCAGACGTCGACGCGGGCCCCATGTTTGGCTACCAGGAGGGCGCCCATGTGCCGGGGTATACGGGCCACATTCCGGCAATGCGCACGCACGTGCACGGCCAGACCTACGCCAAGACGACGGTGAACGCGGTGAGTGCCAAGGCTTCGTTTACATCACCTCCGGGGCAGTCTGTGAAGCCACTCCCTGGCAGCAGTGGCTCAGCCCCGAGTCGGACTGCCCGCCGCTCTTTCACCCCACGCAGCGCACGGCGTCGGAGCTCCTCCGCGAGGGCCTCAACCCCAGCGGCCTGGAGGAGCTGGTGGACCGCCGCCCCCAGGGCCGCAACTTCCTCTACGCCCAGTGCACCAGCAAGGGCGCCACGATGTACCGCGACGGGACGCTCGCCGCCCCCCCGCCCTCGTACCAGCTCCCCACCCGGCAGACGGCGTCCCTCCCCGCGCTGTCGTTCCAGGCCCGGGAGTTTGTGGGCCGCAAGGTCCCCTCGGAGGCCATCCCCACCACGCGCAAGCTGGGCAACCGGCAGATCCCGGGCTACACGGGCCACATCCACGGCATGCAGCACGTCTACGGCACGTCGTTCGGGGAGCTGAGCGCCGCCCTCCGCGCCTCCGCCCTCGACACCACCCGCTCCAGCCTCAACCTCGTGGGGTACGGGGAGTTCAAGCCCCAGGCGCCCCCGCTGCAGGGGGAGGGGGAGCGCATCCCTGGGTACACGGGTGAGAGTCAGGCAGTTACGGGGGGCACCCCACCCACGGCGGATGTTGGGAACGCGCCCCAGGCATGTGTGGGCGACTTCGGTCACATGCACACCCGTTCCTAAGCCCTCGCACTGTGGCTCCTCCCTCGCGACGGTCCTCGCTCCTGTCACCCGCCTCTCGCAGGCCACATCCCCGCCAAGGACCGCCACATCTACGCCCACACGTACGGCCAGTCCACGCGGCTGGCGCGCGACGCCGTGGGCGTGCAGAGGCAGGGTCTCCCGGCTTCCATGCTCCCGGAGCTGGTCGACCACCGCCCCCAGGGCCGCTGCGACCTTTACACCCAGAAGCGGTCCTCCGACCTGGCCACCACGAGCGAGCTCCGCGACCGCACCGGCATGATCCCGCCCCACTACCGCAACAGCATCGACAGGTGAGACCCGGCTTGGCAGCTTGGCCCATGCGACCCGGGCGGACACTTACAGGGCTTCCGATCCACATGCGACGCGTCGCTTCCTGCCCCCTGCAGGTTTGAGCTGGCGGCTTCCCGCGCGCACAAGTCCAAGCACGCCGGCCGACTCTCCCAGAGCGCGCACTGCCTGCCGGGGTGAGAGCAAGGCGCGCTGCAGCAGCAATGCGCAGGGAGGGTCCTCAAGCGTGGGTGCGCGAGGCGTGGATCAAGCCCCTTGGTCGCAGGTACACCGGTCACATCCACGGCGATCAGCACGTGTATGGGATCACGTACGGCAAGATGACGGGGTCCATCCTGGAGCACGGCGTGGCCAAGCCCGTCACCCCGGCCCTCCTCAAGGTGACCTTGCCAGTGGCCACCGTACAGCACCCGCGTGGACGCAGGGCATCTGTAATGATTAGTCTTTCCTGCCCGCAGTACGAAGACACGCGTCCCCAGCGACAGGGAGGCATGGCGATCAAGTTTTAGCGGCCCCATGTCAGGCAGGTCTGCCCGACGGGTCCTGCAGCGCTGCCGACTTGAAGCAGCAATAGCGATTGAAAGATTACCGCATTTTTGGTTCCGTTCCTAGGGCGTCGACCGATCGCGCCCTGGGGGAGAGGAGAGGGCGTGCACGAGATGGCATCGTTTGTTTGATGATGCCGTCTGCGCTCGTGTAGCCCCACTTCCTGCATTTTATGGTTTCCTGTAGCAGCACAGCAGTAGCATAGGATCTCGCGCGGGGCCCGAACCTGCAAACAGCCATGTCGCTGTTTCTCTCGGGGACGCGTGCGTTTCCCGAGCCTTCCGACCTGCCGGGGTCTCGAAATGCGTGCGACGAATATGTCAGGTGAATATTTCGATCAACGCGCCGACGTGCGCGGCCTCGGCGGCTCATACATTTAACGCCGACTACCCTCGGCCTTGCGCGACGCGATGCGACACACGGGCCGGCGCCCGCCCCCCGCAGAGGCAGCCCTTATCAATCGGATGGCGGCGCAGACCGCGAGACTGCCGACCATGGTCCCCCAAGGCCCTCGGGTGACTGCCTGTTGATGAATGACCCCGGATCCACGGACAAAACGAACTGCCGTGGCGTCAAACGCATTCCCCCCCCCCCCGCCCCTCCCCCCCCCCCCCCCCCCCCCCCGCAGTCGATCGAAAGTCGCCGCCGGGGTCGCTGCTCGTCTCCTCCGCGGTAGGATCGGGGCAGGTCCCGCAGGGGGGGTCCTCACGCCCGCCCCGCTCCGCCGAGCGCCGCTGGACGGCCGCGCCGCCGCAGTCCCATTCCCGCAGCATTACCGACAGCGCCTCCCTGGTCGATGCCGGCAGCCTGCCCCGAGACGCGGGCGCCACGCCCGACCCCATCCTTCACCCCAGCGCGTCCCCATTCCTCGCCCGCGTGGGGAACCAAGCCGGCACCCTCGCCGGCCACGGCGCGATCCGCCACATCCTGGCTCCTTTCGCCAGCGATTCGCACCCTACCACTCCCCAGGCAGGGACCCCCACGGGGCATGGCGAGCGCAGCCCGCGAGGCGTGCCGCTGCCCAGGGGTCCTTTAGGGGTGGAGAAGCCCCGCCGGCAGTCCGAGACCCCTGCCAAGGTGGACCGTCGCGTGCCGATGGTGCCGCCGGTGGTGGGGGAGGGGTCAGCGCACTCGCGGGGCGGCCCCTTGCCTGGCGCCGCAACCGCCTGGCACCACATGCACTGGGACACGGACGGCAACGACAGCGAGGTGACGAGACAAGGGCAGATCGCATGACAGTGGCACTGGCGTGGCACCCGAACCGTTCCTTCTCGCGCCCCACACACGGACGCGTGACCCCGCCCGTCTTCGCACCGCAGATCGGCTACCCCCGCCACTTCTCCAGCGCCGACCTCCTCGTCCCTCGCCGCGCGCTGCCCGTCCCCGCCCCCCCCCCCCCCCCCGCCCCGGCCTCCGCGGCTCCCTCGCGGCCTGGGCTGCCCGCGTGTGGGACCAGCTCCTGGGTGGCGAGGCCCACACGCTCGTGCACGGGGTGGAGGTCAAGGCGGACAACACCGTCCGCGTCATGCTGCTGGGTCTCGTGTGGCTGCTGGGGACCATGGGGTTTCTGGTATGGGAGGGGGTCGACAACCCTTGCGGGTGGATGCGGTGGTGAGCGCCGGCAGCCGTCCGAAGGCGGTGGCGGGCACGTGCGCAAGCGAGCCTCGCCGCCGCCGACACCCCCCCCGCTCCCGCTCCCGCCCCAGGCTGGCCGGCCGCCCCATGCCCCCCGAGCTCTGCTCCCCGTCGGCCACTGCCGCCGGCCTGGTGCTGCTGGCCCTCCATGCCCTCGTCGCGGTCGCCTTCTTCTTCGTGCTCCCCATCGCCGCGCCTCTGAGCATCAAGGCGAGTCCATCAATGACATGGATGCTGTATACCAGTGGTTCGACACATTCACTGCGACCCGCTCTGGAAGCGCACCCCACCCACGCGCCATGCCATCCCCGCGCAGTCCCGCATGCCCCTCGCCGCTGCCCTCATCACGGCCAGCTTCCTCGGTGTCGCCATCTGCCACGCGGCCGGTGGCATGGCGCCAAAGCAGGCCACGCAGGCATCGGTGGGGAGGCAGCACCGGTGAGTCACACCCGTGGTCGTCACGTGACCTGCCTGTCATATGACTTCGTCTTACACACACGGTTGCCTGCCTGTCATACGACTGCCAGCCACACAGCTGCCTGCCTGCCACGCAACACCTCCCCACGCCCCGCCCCCCCCCCCCGCCCCCCCCGAAGCCGCCTGGGCGTGGCCGTAGCAGATATGGGCATCGGCTACACCCTCGCGCCCCTCTTCCTCACCGCCATGCTCGTCGGCCAGTGCCCCGGGGAGTCCCCCTGGATCCGCCGCGCCATCTACGCCACCTCAGGCATCGCCTACGTCGCCTTCTGCGAGACCCTCGCCCACCGCCTCTCGCGCGCCTTGGCCCTCCCCCTCGGCCCCGCCGATCACGCCCTCATGTTCACCGGCCTCCTCGGCATCCTCCTCCTCGCCCTGGTCTGGCACAGCATATGCTCGGCCAGGTGACCGCACGCACGCACGCACGCATGTAGATGCAGCCAATGACGCTCGCGTGAGCACCCACGGTGTCGCTCCACCGAGCTCGGTGCATGTATGAGCACCCACCGCGTCCTTCTACGCTCCGCATATATATAGTCCTATGCATGCACCGCGTCACCCCGCTCCCCACAGCCACGCCTGGGCGACCGGTCCCCGTGCCATCGCCTGGCAGACGCGTGGCATCCTCACCCTGGCGTGGCTCTCCTCCCTCCTCCTCCTCGTCTACGGCCTGGGCTTCCTCATCACGTGAGGGACTCACATGGCGCGCCATGGCATGCACGCGCACGCAGACCACACATGCCATGCGGCGACCATGACAGCTCCGTTCCATGCAACCATGACTGCTGTGTTCCATGCCCGACAGCCCAGGGTTAGCGTCGCGACACCCGCCCCACCACCCGCCCCTCGCAGCCAGATGGTGGTCCCCCTGCGCGGCTGGATGCTCCTGCTGGCTGCCGTGGCCATCGCCGGGGCCGCGCGTGCGGGCAACCTGGCCGGCATGGCGGCACGCGACCGCCTCCTCGCGCAGATGCTGCCGGCCGACGCCGCGCGCGACGTCCTCGACCGCATCGCCAGGGACGACACCAAGGCGAGACGAGAGAGGGGCAGTCGGTCGCACAGCCTATAGCCACGGAGCCTGCCCCTCGTCTGCGCGATGATGCCCCACTCCCACTCTATCCAACATCCACACACCCCCCTCTCAGGCGGCAGACCCGCGTGCCAGCCTCGAGGGCCCCTCCGCCATGCGCCCCGGCACCGGCAGCCACGACGCCTCCCATCGGCCCCCGCGCCGCTCCTCCCGCGCCGCCTCCACCATCGCCCCCGCGCCCTCTGTGGGCGGAGACGCCCCAGCACTCCAACGCTCCATCCCGCCCTCCCGGATGGCCGGGAATGCGGACCCCTACCTCCGCCCCATGCGCGGCGCGGCGTTGGTCTACGCCCACGTCGACCTGCCCCACGGCGGGGCCCCGGACGCGGCCGTCTGGGGGGAGCTGCACCGGTGAGCGGCGGAGTTGGGTCAGATGCACGCCGACAATGCACGGTCCACGTCGCACGCGTCGATCGTCGTGTGCCCGCCATCGCACGCATCGCCGTTAGTCTATCCAAGTAGATGGCATCCTCATCTTCCCCCCCCCCCCGCAGTCTCCACTGCGCCTTCGACGACCTCCTGCGCTCCTCCGGCGCATTCAAGCACGAGACGGGAACAGAGGCGTACTGTGCGGCCGTGGAGAGCAACGGGGGACCACCCCCCTCGCGCGCCCTGGTGCTGGCTTGCGAAATGCAGCTGGCCGCATGGGCGCTGGGGCCCGCGTCGTGCTTGCGCGTCAGGGGTGAGGCGCAGACTGCACCACCCACCCCAGCTCCCGCCGCTCCCCGGCTGCGCACCCATGGCGCTTTGACCACGCCACCCTCGCGCACCCCACGCTGTTCCCACGCGGCCACCCCGTCATTCTCCCCATCTCCGTCGCCCTCTCCAGTGGCCGTGCACATGGGCGACCTCAATGCCGCCGTCATTGGCGCCGTTAAGCCCCTCCTGAAGGTGGTGGCGCCGGAGGTGCCCGTGGTGCAGGCGGCCGCCGCAGCCACGCCCAGGGGACAGGTCGCGGTGAGAGCGCGGCCTGACATGCCGATATCTGCCATATGAACAGGACACCCCTGTGGACACCCCTCTCGCTCCCCCGCTGTGCCGGCATTTGACCATGCGGCTCTCGCGTCACCACCGGTGTGTTCGAACACGCAGTCCCTCCCCCACCTCGCCCCCCCAGGTCACCCCCGCCGTCTTCCAGGCGCTGAGTTCCCAGGCGCGCACCCTCCTCAGCAGCCGCTGCACCGCCAAGCTGCCCGGCGGACACAGCACGTTCCTCTACGCCATGGTCCCCACCCCCTGCGCCTCAGCCGCCCTGCAACGGTACCCCACCCGCTGACGGGTGCCGGGGCAGGAATCTCCTCGTCCACGCACACCGACACGCATGCGTGACATCTGGCATGCACGATGCGGGCAAGCCCACCCCGGGCGAAGCTATGCCCGCGCTTTTGCGTCGTTTTCCACCACTAGGCGCGCTGCCAATAGCCAGCCGCGTCCGTTTCCTTTTCCTCGTCACGCATCTCCCATCCCACAGCGCACGGCGCCCTCAGTCCCCCACCCCCCGCGCACCCCCGGTGGCGATTTCTGCCACCCTGGGTCGCGCGTGCGGCGGTTGCCTCTGCTCCGTGCCCCCCTCCCCTGCCCCGCACCCTCCGCGTGCAGTCGCGCCTGTTCCTTCGGAGACGACAGCCGTCCGTTTGGGACCATGCCCACCACGCGAGGCCATGCCCACCACGCGAGGCCGTCGTCCGTTTGGGACTACGCCCTTCCTTGCCAGCGCCGGCCAGTGCCCGCCGTCCCCGTCAAAAGAGTTGGCTCCCACGCAACTGGGACTGACTCCCTCCACCGCGACGCGGCCGACGCGGCACAGCGACTCCTCGCCTAGACTCCGCGCATCGCAGCGCACCCCTGCTGAGGGGGCTCTCGCCCTCAGCTTTGTTGGCTGGCTGCATACGCCGCATTTCATTGCTGAACGACCTCTGCTCTCTGCCCGTGACTGTGCCTCGTGACTCTTTCTCGCTTTCCTTGCCTTGCCTTTCACGCGACCCCTTCCGCTACGTTGGCGAGCACAGCTGGTGAAGTGGAACGACACGCGCTAGGTGTGCAGATGCTATGCGAAGCCCCGCTGCGACCCGCGCTGGTTGCCCCCGCGCTCCTCCGCCGTCGCTGGGTCCACCACCTCCGCGCGCGCTGCGGGGGACGAGACAGCGACGAGTGACAAAAACGCATGCATGGCACTAACTCGGCTGGCGCGCCTCAGCATTAGCCACACTGCCAAGCCACTGAAATGATCAAAGCATTGATATCCCGCACCGCACCACCCCCACCCACTTGTCATGCACTGTCATGCACCCCAGCTCTTTACACATCCCATGCACGCCTCACCTGGCACGCGGAAGACGACCGACTCGGACCTCACGACGATGTCCGTCTCGAAGGCGCCCGGCTCCTCCGCCGCAAACACCACCGTGATGGGAGTCGCTATGCCCACCGCCAGGGGGCCAGGGCGGTACACCACCTGCCAGGGCGCGGGGGGGCGCTCGACCGTGAACCGCGCCACCTCCGCCGCCACGTTGGCCAGGCGCAGGGTGGCCGTGGCGCGCTGCCCCGGCTCCAGCGCCCCCAGGTGCAGCGCGTCGGGGGTGAGTTCGAATTCCTTGGTGAAGCGGCCGTGCGACTGCAGGGCCAGGCCCGCGGCCGTGCGGCTCATGCGGAAGGCCCCCGCCTCCGTGGACAGGTGCGGCAGGTTGACCTCGGGGGGCGCGGGCACGCGGGTGAGGTACCCGGGCAGAGCGGGGGCGGCGCGGCGGGGGCCGCCCACCACGCTGCGCATCCAGGGGCGGTCGGGGCCGGGCGCTGCGCCCGGGAAGGCATCCGTGGACGCCTGCGCTGCCATTCCCTGCGCCGCCGGGGCCCCGGGGAGCGGCTCGGCGCTGGCCGCCTCCCCCGTGCCCTGGCTGGGGCGCGACAGCCGCGGCACTCGGCCTCGCTCCGATGCGGAGGCGAGGCTGGAGAAGCTGCCGCCCCTGCGCAGCGACGACGACCCCTCCTGCACCCCCGACCGCGCCGTGGGCCTCTCCCCGTCCCTGCCCCTCCCCCTCCCCCTCCGCGACTGCCGCCTCTCCCGCCGGATCTGCTCCAAGTCCTCCACCGTCACGCTCTCCTGCCCCACGTGCTCCTCGCGGCGCTGACGCACGGGGCGCGCCACCACCATGCCCCCGCTCAGCGCCACGAGGCCCTCCTCGCTGTCGAAGTAACGAAGCACCGCCCCAGCCGAGGGGGCACCCACGCCCGCCCCACGCGCGGCGCGGCGGTCGGCGCGGCGCTCCGCCCTCCGCGCCGCCACCTCCTCGGCATCTGCCGCCGCCTCCTCGCGGCCCTTGTACAGAGCATGATCGTTTCCACCCCCCTCCTGTTCGCGCTCGTGCCCCTCCTCCCCCACAGCTGCCAGCCCCGTCCCCTTCCTCGCCGCCTCCGCCTCCCTTCTCACCGCCCGCTCCTCCTCCCCCGCGTGCTCCCCACGGTCGTCCGGCAGCACGAACTGCGCCGCGGGGTCCCTGGCCCCGTCCTGGTCCTGCCAGGCCGCCA
This sequence comes from Protoeuglena noctilucae, assembly GCA_958009085.1. Classification (NCBI taxonomy): domain Eukaryota; kingdom Viridiplantae; phylum Chlorophyta; class Pedinophyceae; order Marsupiomonadales; family Marsupiomonadaceae; genus Protoeuglena; species Protoeuglena noctilucae. The sequence continues at coordinate 924,717 of OY253684.1, forward strand.
CGCGGGCCAGGGCCTCGTTGCAGCGGGACAGCTGGTCACGCGACAGCGCGGGCAGCTCCAGCACCTGCCGGTGCACCAGCACGGGCGGGGGGGGCCGGCGACCGCACCACCGCCCGCGGCACCAGCACCCGGGGCACGAAGAGCGACCGCAGGACTGCCTCGGCGTCCGCGCCCGGGGGGGGCGAGGGCAGCAGGGGTGTCGTGACGGTGGACGGGGGGCGCAGCGTCGGGAGCGCCGCGGGGGGCGGCATGGCGGCGGGGGCGGGGGCGTCCGCGAGGGGCAGGGGCGGCACGTCCCGGGTGCGCAGGTGCAGGCGCGTGAGCATGTCGACCTGCACGGCCCAGGTGCCCGTCAGGCCCACGGCGGGGTGGTCTGCGGGAATGAGGGCAGCTATGGGGGTTCAAGCAACAGGCGAGGGCCAAGGGCAGAGACTCCACCCTCTTGACGATGGGCAGCGGGGGTGAGAGCACCGTCAGTGACGCAGCCATCGCCTCCACAGCCCGCCCCCTCACCCGGCGTGGGGTTGGTCTGCATCACTATGTCGCAGTCCCCCGCCGCCGCCGCCCTCTCCTTCTCCGCCAGCAGCGAAGCGAAGGCACGCGCGGGGAGCACCTCCCACCCGCTCCCGTCCGCACGCACCACAAACACGCGGGGGGGGACGCCGGGGGCCAGGGGGGGCACCCGCCGCTCCTCCACCACCATCATCGCCGCGCCCTCCGCCTCCCCCTCCGCATCGCCCGCGCCCTCCGCCCCCGCCCCCTCCCCACCCACGTTCCCATCACCCTCCACCTCCCCCTCCGTCGCCCGCCGCGACCCCCGCTCACCCGGGGACGGCGACGGCGCCCCCTCCGATGGAGAGACGCGGCCCGCATCCGCACCCGCGTCCTTCCCCGCCCCCTTCCCCTCCTCCGCAGCACCGCCTGTCTCGCCCTCGCCCTCCCCCTCGCCCTCCCCGTCGTCGCTGCCCCCCTCGTCCCCCTCCGCGGCCTCCTCCGCCCCCGGCTCCGGGAACACCGCCACCCCCGCCTGCCCCGGCATCACGTAGACCCCCGCGTCCTCACCCGTGGACAGCGCGCACGACCCCGCCTCCAGGTCCGCCACCCAGCACCGCGGCAGCAGCGCCGCCACCTCCCTGGCGGAGTCGGCGCGGGGCGGCGCGACGAACGACCGCGGCTCGGGGGGGGAGGGCAGCGACGGCAGCTCCTCCTCGTCCCCCTTGCGCCGCTTCTTGCCCTCGGCCTCCGCCAGCACCGCCTCTACCGCGGCCTTGTCCTCCTGGGGGAGCAGGTAAGGCGAGGGTGATACAGAAGAGAGAGAGAGAGTTGACATTGACATTCAAATGGACAGTTGCAGTTGCGGTGTGGTATGCACCACCCATACCCTCTTCCCCGCCCTCGCCTCGTATTGCGCCCACCGCCTGCGCTCCTCCTCCTCGTGCTCCGCCCTCGCCGCGTCCATCACCCGTGCGTACCCCTCCTGCAGGTCCGCGCTGGCGTCCGCCAGGGCCACCAGGGGCGCCGTGCCACGCGACAGCACCGCCATGTGCTCGGCCACGGCCAGGGACCCCACCCCGGCCACCTCCACGGACAGCGCCCCCTCCGCCGCGTGCCACCGCATCTCCACGCCGGGCACAGGAGACACCCGCACCCCCTCCGCCGACCCCGTCACGCGCGGCAGCCCCGGCGCCTCCGCCACCCACGGCCGCACCTCCTGCCCCTCGTCCTCCTCCGGCCCCGCCGCCGCCACTGACACCCGCGCCCCGGGGCGGCTGGCGTGCGCGCTGCCGCGGGAGGGCGCGGGGGCGGGCGTGGTCACCACCCGCGTGCCGTCCGGGCCCTGCACCAGCACCGGGCCGCCCTCGTAGCACACCACGGAGACGCGGTCTGCGCGGGTCGTCACCGCAGCGCCCGTGTCCGGGTCCGTCACCGCCGCGCACGACACGGCGGCGCGCGGCTCCACCCGGCGGGGCGCAGGCGTGGCAGCCGCATCTGTCGGGGGATGCGGGGCGGCGTCGCCCGTCGCGGCCTCGGCAGCGGGGGCGTCCGCGGGCGCAGGTGCGGCGTCGCTGCCCCACTGCGCCCACCGCTCCCCCCTCGCGTTGGTGCCCACCCACGGCTGCCCCTCCCCGGCCGCGCGCGTCAGCGTGGCCCCGTCCGGCAGCAGCGCCTCCGTCTCGCCCCCGCGCAGGTGCCGCACCACGGCGCCCGACCGCGTCACCGTGCGGCGGTCCTCCACCGGCGCCTCCAGCAGCGCCGCCGCCGACCCCCCCGGCAGCGGACCCCCGTGCACGTCCGCCGGGAGCAGCGCGGGGGCCTCCCACCCCCCGCCGGCGCCGGCACCGCGCCCTCCCGTGCGGTAGAAGGCCACGCTGCCGTCCTGCCGGACCTCCGTCACCAGCCCCCCCGGCGCCACCAGCCGCACGGCCGAGTTGTACGCGATGGGCTCCCCCGCCCCGACGGGGGCCATGCGGGCCTCGGCGGCCAGCACGGCGCCGCCCCGCAGCGTCAGGAGCAGCGGGGCGCCGGGGGCGGGCGGCAGGCACAGCCCCGCCCCCCCCGCCACGGCCACGGCCACGTGCCCGGGCTCTACGCGCACCACCGCCCCCGCCCCAGCGCCTATGTCGGGGTAGTGGAAGGCCTCGGGCATGGCGCGGTCGGCGAGGGCGGGGGGCAGGACGTAGGCGAGGTCGGGGAGTGCCGGGGGCGCCCCCTCGGCCCTCACGCACTGGGCGAGGAAGCCGGCCAGGGGCACGAGGACCGGGAGGGTGGCGCAGTGGGCGCGGTGGGTGGTGCCGGCGAAGCAGGTGAGGAGGACGGCGTCGAGGGAGGGGAGGAACTGCGACGCGGCGTCCGGGAGGGTGCGCAGGGCCTCGGCGGCCGTCTGGCGCAGGACGGCGTCGGGGAGGACGTCGAGGTGGCGGCGGGAGAGCACCTCGGCGTGGTGGGCGACGGCGACGCCCTCGGGGGCGCCGCGGAGGGCGCGCTGCAGCACCTGCGCGAGCTCCACCTGCGAGGGGGTGACCCCGCCCACCTCGGCCGTCGCGGCCGCTAGCACCGCCTGGGACACGCGGAGGGACTGCCGGCCCAGGTCCGAGGGGGGGGGGGCGCGCGAGGCCGTTGGCGCCGGGGACGCGGGCGAGGAGGGCCATGTGCCGCTCCACGCGGGCGACGTCCAGGGCGCCGCCGGGGAGGAGGAAGGACCGCCAGCCGCCCTCGGACCCGCTCTCGATGTCCACGCGCACGCGGCCGTTCTCCCCCACGCGCACCCCCGCCACGGCCGCGGGCACCTCCGCCGCGCCCTTGCCCACGGGGGAGGCCGCCCTCGTCCCGCGCTTGTCCTCAGCTGCACTGGCACCCATGCCCGCTGCCACGCCTGCCGCCACGCCCGCGGCCGCCCCCGCCGCTGCCAGGGCGCTCTCGTCCCCCTCGGACACGATGAGGGGCTCCCACGCGGGGGCCTCCGCTCCCCGCCGCGGCAGCCCCCGCGCCTCGCCCAGCGCCCCCGCCAGCGCCCGCGTGGTGAATGCCACGGCGTCCGCCTGGTTGGCGCGGGGCGCCTCGGCCTGGCACGACCGCGCCACCTGCTCGACCATGCAGTGGAGCACCACCGGCACCGACGCCTGGCCCTGCGGGAGGGGGACCAGCAGGGGCATCGGTCACGCTGCCAGGGACAGGGTGGCAGGGACTTGTGGGAAGGTGCAGGGTGCGAAAGCGGATGCGGGTCCGGATCGTGCTTACGATATGACATGCAGAGCAAGCTGTGTCGTGCTCGGTCCGCCACTCACCGGGGGCACGGTGTCCATGAGGGTGCGGTAGAGCTGCATGTCGACGTGCTCCCGGGGCCGCGCGTCGGGCAGGGCGTAGATGACGGCGCGCCCCCGCCAGGCCCGGTACTCGAGCGTGGCGCCGGCAGCCACGGCCAGCGCCCCGGCCAGCTCGCGCCACCCGAGGGGCGGCTCCCCCTCCTCCCCCGCCCCCGGGCGCACGCGGGGCGCCGCGCGGGTGAAGACGGCCGGGCACTCGCTCCCCACGGGCACGTCCAGCAGCACCATCTCCCGGTCGCCCTCCGCCATCGCCACCAGAGAGTCCCAGGCGCGCCCCGGGTGCACGACGTCCGGGGTGTCCGTGGGTGTCGCGTCGTCCACCCCCGGCACGCGAAGGCGCACGGCCCCGGCGATCGGGACCCCGGCCACCCGCAGCTCCCGCAGCCGCTCGGCCGAGTACCCGAACCCCACCACCAGGAACACGCGCGCCGCCTGGGTGGGGCGCTGGGCGTCGCACTCGGCCGCCGCCAGCGCCGCCTCCACCTCCGCCACGTCCGCGTGCGCCTGCGCGTCGTCCATCTCCACCTCGGCCTCCTGCCGGGACGCGGCGCCCGCGTTGTCCGACCGGCCCCCGTCCTCCACATCCTCCTCCAGTCGCGAAGGGTCACGGGGGTCGCTGTGCGAGGGAGGGGGCTGCGGGACACGAGGAGCGGGGAAGTTGCGTTGGTTACTTGTGCTGCCAGCCCACACCTGGTGACCATGCCATGGCATCCCTTGTTCCGCACCTGTGTTGGCGCCCCCTTGGCGTCCGACAGGATCTCCCTCCGCTGCCGGAGCTCCTCCCGCGCCGCCGCGAGCGCCCGCGTCACCCTCTCCGCCGCCGCCCGCAGGTCCCCCGCGGCCGTCTCCACCATGGCCGGCACCAGCAGCTGGGCCGCCAGGGACGCGGGGAAGAGGTGGCCGGGGACGGTCGGGGGGGCATCCACCTTCCCCTTCCCCTTCCCCTTGGGCTTCCCAGGCGCCGCTTCCTGCGCCACGGTCTGGATCTCCGCCACCCGCGCTTTCAGCGGCGACCCCTCCTCCAGGGCACCCACTGCGGCGGGACGCATGCCGAGTGCCGTCGGCAGGGAGCGCAACCAGCGGCGCGAGCCGACAGGTGGACGATGCATTCACAATGGGACAAGTAGGCGAGCGCGCTCACCCAGCTGCGCGGCGTGGAGGACGGTGAACTGGCTGAACTGTTTCAAGTACCCGGCCAGCGCGTCGGGATCCACGGCCGGACCGGGAACCAGCGCAAGCGCGGCGGGGTACCAGTTGTCGGGCGGGGACGGCAGAGCGATCCCCTGCGGACGGATGGCGGGGCCGGCACTCGTGCAGGCACGCACATGCCGCGCATGCCCGGCGCTCCTGTACTAGGTGCGGGGCTCCCAGCGCGGGTTGCATTCCTAGAAGACGTGTCGCGAACCACAGTTGTCATGGTTGAAAGCGCAAGCTGCGATTCTGGGCTATTCGGAAGAAAGACGAGCGCAGGACGTCGCTCACCTGCCCGGGGTCCCCGGCAGCCTCCGCCATCGCTGAACACGGCAGCAGCCCCACTTTCTAAGGCAACACGTCCGAGATGTGCCCGGCCTTAAGGCCCAAAGCGCAGGGCCCGCTCCCCCGCTGCGAGGGAAGGCTGCGATGGGACTTGCGGCCAGTGACTCGTCGATGCGGCAGCTAAGATTCAGTGTCAAACCAACCTCGCGATGACAAATTCCCTCGAGGACGTCAAGTGGACCATGGCAGTGCTCGAAACCGCCCCCGCTGGCAGGCCATCCCGGGGGTTCTGCCGTTAACGGGTCAGTTATCTTTACTTATTTCACCGCACAGGTTGTTGTTACAGATAGAGCGTTGTAAAGTTGGGCCAGCGAACTGCATGCCTCACCTTTGCGCGGATTCGGAAGTAACCAAGGTGAGGATGCTCAAGAGATGGCCATGATGATGGGCCAGGCACAGGAATCGACTGCGCTGGTTCTTGGAGGCTCGTAGCTGCGTGCGTGCCATGTGTGCCGCCGAGCAGCACCGACGCAAGCCGGATATTCAGCCCAGACGGGCTTGAGCACTGCATCTCCGTTACCTCTACCGTGCGGACGATTGGCAGCTCCTGGAAGCCATACAGCCCACGGCTTGGCTGCGCTGAAGCGAGCCTTCCCCTGCCTGCAGGCCCTGTGGCCAGGCGCGTGGGGCATATCGAGCCGTCTGTCGTCGGAGGCGTGGAGAAGTGGATTGCGCGCAAGTTTGTTGCGCTGCGAACCCCAGCGGCGCGCGCGCTGGCGAGTGTGGCAGCGGGACATGCCACTCGCCATCCACCCATCGCAGGTGGATCGGACGCCTGCGGCGGGTGCCCCGGCGGGACCTTCTCGTTTGGGTCGTTAAGGAACGATGGTGGACGTGGGCATCAAGGGCGTGCTGGACTCGCGTCCCCCACGGCACGCGGTCATCTTCACGCCTGCCGAGGTCCAGCAGCACAACCACCCGGACGACTGCTGGGTCTCACGTGAGGCTTAGCGTGCGATCACCGCTGAGCGGGTCGCGGGGTGTCGCTCGGCGTCACAGTGACACATTTGGCGCCCGTGCCGCCCGCAGTGCACGGGCGCGTGCTGGACGTGACGCCATTGATCAGCAAGTTCCCGGGGCAGCTGGTGGAGCCGCTGGTCAAGGCGGCGGGGGCGGATATCACGCACTGGTTTGACGAGTATGGCGACCCAAAGCGCAGCGTGGACCCGCATACCAACATCATCACGCCCTACTGGTGGGTCCCGAGGGAGCCCCGCTGCGCTCTGCTGCGCTGTGCTGTGTCTCGCGCATCCGCCCCGCGACCGCCCCTCCGTGCGCCCTCGCAGCCCCCAGGGCCTCTTCCTGCACGTCAAGCCCATCGCGCCTCGCACGGACGTGGCCATCGACGACCAGGAGGTGCCCTGGTGGAGGGACGGCACGCTGCAGGTGGGCTGGGTGAGCCGGCGCCTGATACGCGTGCGCGTCAAGAACGTGCTGACGAGCCAGGAGCACGAGATCGAGGTGCCGTCCGAGGAGACGCTGCGGCAGATCCGCCAGCGCTACCTGCGCTTCAACTGGCACGCCGAATCGTACATCTGGAAGGCGCTCATGATCCGGGACGGCGTCCTCGACTTCTATCCCCTCGACATGTCGCTGACGCTGGAGGAGAACGGCGTCCTGAACGACAGGCCCGAGTTCGAGCGGCTCGACATCGACGACGACTTCTACCAGCCCATCATCCACCTCCACTGGGCCGACGACCTCTCTATCGCATAGCGGGGGGACCAGAGTGGCAGCGTGGCGAGGGCGAATCTTGAAGCGTGTCATGCGGCCGCCGTTCACACCATGGCCGCCTGCTCGTCCATGAAGCGCTCTGCCACAAACATGTCCTCGGGGGTCGTGACCTTGATGTTGGTGTAGTCACCCATGGTCATCTGCGCGACGAGGCACCCCGGGGCGGGTCTGCGCGACAGCCCACGGAGTCACCCCAATGCGTGCACCGCCCCGTGCACCCGTCACCTTGACAGGCAGCCCCAGCGCCTCGATGATGGACACATCGTCCGTCACGGCCAGCCCCTCCGCCTCCACCTTGGCGAATCCCTTCTTGAGGAGCTCAGGGCGGATGATCTGAGGTGTCTGCACATCCCAGAGACGGCTGCGGTCCAGCGTCTTGACGACCATGCCGTCCGGGCCCACCTCCTTGATCGTCGGCTGCAATGGGGGCGAGACGGCGGTGGGTCAAGCGGGGCGGGTCGGTGTCACGGCGTGCGAGCGACCCACGCCGCTTGCTCACCTTCACGGGGACCCCCAGCACCGCCGCGCCGTGCTGCATGGCGTCCTCCATGCACCGCCGCACGTCCTCCTCGCGCACCAGGGGCCGCGCCGAGTCGTGCACCGCCACCAGCGCCGCGCTGGCCGCCACCGCCTGGAGGCCGCTAAACACCGAGTCCTGGCGCTCCTTGCCCGGCCGCGCGAACTTGAGCGCCACCGCCCGGGGCAGCGGCACCGAGGCGAAGACCTCCTCGTACTCGGGGGCGCACACCACCACCACCTCACCCACCTCGGCCATCCCCGCAAACATGCCCAGGGACCAGGTGGCGATGGGCTGCGGGCGAGGGCCGCGGCACGCGATGCGAGCACGCACTGGCGAGGGACGAGGGTTGCTGACTCCCCAGCCAGCCCCATGGCACCCCGCGTGGGTCAGCCGTGATTGGGGCGACAACCAACACGCGAGCCGCCGCACCTTGCCCCGCAGATCGAGGTATTGCTTGGGCATGGACGCCTTCATGCGCTTCCCGACGCCCCCCGACAGCAGCACGACGGACACGGATCCCTCCGGCATAGCGCACACGGCCATCCGGGCGCGGCGTGGCTGGGCACCCCTTTGCGCCACGAGGCCCCCAGCGCACTGCAAGGAATGAGGCAGACGTGCGATGAAGCGCCAGTTTCCAGCAGTGGGAGGCATCCGATGTTGCCTGCCATGGAATGGAACCTCACCCGCCGCTGAGGGGCGCTGGCACGGTGCGCAGCCACAGGGCGACTGGGAGAGCGGCATGGTCGCCCAAAGCCCGGCGTCAGCGAGCGCCCAGGCACACTCCAGGCGACTGTCGCGGCTGCCATACGAATCGCGCTCGCCTTCCCCTGCGAGCGACGCAATGCCTCCCAATGATCGCTGCCCGTGACAGCGCGCATCGCTGCTGCATAAGCACGCGAGACATCGTAAATGGCAACATCCATTCGCCCCCTCTGCATGCGCATGTGCGCCTTCGCGACAGAGTCCGAGACTGGATTGCTGCTCTCTCCCCCCAATCTGCTATTTCCCGGCACCTGGGGAGGATCGCTGCATGGCTGGCCATCGCATATGCCAACTCCGTCAGAACTTCACACGCGACTGCTCGCGCGCGGCTTGGATTTCCCTCCAAGCGTGGCTCCCACCTTGCTGGTGGCTTGATGGCCCTGCGCGTGCGAGCTGGGCGGGGCTTGATGACACTCCGGTGAACTGCAGCAATGTTGCAAGCGCAAGCGCCTTCTCCTGCTGAAAGGCGTGGGATATCACCCCCCGTTGAAGTGCTGGTTGAGGTGCTTCGCTGCCAGTGCTAATGACAAGCGCAGGGCAACCGCAGGAATCCTGCTTCTTGGCGCACGCAGCAGTTCTTCGCACCAGTAACCACTTGCTGGGTCAGCTGCACGTATCAGGCTAGCCGTTTCCAATTGTTAGGGGCACACCCGCACATGTGTCACGCCAGCACACGCAGAGGCCAACATAGCAGCTTCCGAGCAATGAGCAGAGAAGGAGTTGAAGTAATGGTGTGCGAGGGCTCCTACGCGAGGGCTCCGCGCGCCATGCGCGGCATGAGCAGCGACTGAGTGCGAGCCTTTGACTGTGGAGAGGCCTCCCAGAGCTGCGACGCTCCTGACCGACGTTGCACTGAGTCCGACTGCAACACGCTGAGATGGGCGAGCGAGGCAGGCGCGGCAGGCGCGACCCAGTTCAGGTGCGCTGGCCATGCCGAGAGTCTTTGGGTGCGTAGGGCTCAGCGCGCGCGTCGCTCACTTCCTATAACTGCTGCAACTTTTTGTCGCTGCTTCCAGGGTCGGGAGGCTGCTCAAGGTGGAGGAGATGGCCCGGAAGTGGGATGCGTCGAACCGGAAGCAGCGCTTGGAGATGCTGGAGCACTTCCTGTCCGTCCCCAGCGTGCATCGCGAACTCATGGGGGAGGGCTCCATGCTCTTCTTCAGCAGGTCAGTCCTGGCGCCGCATTGCTGGTCACTGTGCGCTGCGGGGGACCCTCGACGACCTCCCCACGACGCCCGTCCCTCGCACTCCCTCCCCCAGGGTGCTCAACTGGCTCAAGATCACCTACATGTTCGGGTTCGCCGTGTCGCAGCAGCTGCAGGCCCTCATGTTCTTCCTGCGCATGCGCGGCCGCTACCTGCACGAGTTCATCCGCATGGGGGGGCTGCAGCTGCTGCAGAAGATCATCGCGGCCAGGTCCGTGGAGGACCCCGACAAGGCCATCGCCCTCCAGGCAAGACACGGCGAGCTGTGACACCAGCGGGAGTGTCACTCTGGTGTACGCTCCCGTGTGTCGACGCGCCCATCGCCCGCGTCCCCGCAGTGCCTGCGCACGCTGGTGGGCATGTCCACGTCGATGAAGGAGGTGGTGTGCGACATCCGCACGTCCAAGCTCCTCTGGCGCATCATGACGCAGCAGGACCCCTCCCAGGCGGTGGTGGACCAGATCCACGAGCTCTTCGTGTGCCTGGGGACCAGCAACCCGCGCTTCCAGTGGGACATCCTCGAGGACCTCTTCGACGTCATGCAGGACGACCGCAGCGAGGCGTGTCAGCTCGCGGCACTCCACGCCAGCCGCCGCATCGTCCTCAACGCCAAGGGCATGCTGGCGGCCGTTGGGAGCGCCGCCGTGCGGCAGCAGCTCGTGCCCAGGGCCGTCGCCTGCTCCATGGCCATGCTCATGTCGCGACACGTCCGAGTCCAGGGAGAGGCAGAGAGGTTCCTCTCAGAGATACGCATCGTGCCCGGGGCCGACCTCGTACTCATCCGGCACCTCTCACGCGCCCTCGTGCACTTCGTCTCCGCACTGAGACGCGAGGGCGACAGGGGTGCGAGGGGGGACGCCGCGACCGGGCAGCCCGCGTGCACAGGAGCGGGGGCGGGGGCGGGGGCGGGGGCGTGCGCGGCCGACCGGATGCGCACGGCGGGGCGCATGGTGCGGCTGCTGGCGCGGCTGGGCCTCGCCGGCCAGGGCAACAGGGACGCGAGGGACGCCGAGGAGCGGGCGGGCGCGGGCGAGGCGCCGCTGCGGAGTGCGGGGTGCCGCCATTCGCAAAGCCACCCCACCGCAGCTGCAGACCCTCTCACCGCGCCGCCCCTGTGGCCCCTCCCCGCAGACCCCACCACGCCGGCGTCCCGTAGCGCCCGCTCTGGTGCCCGCCCCCGCAAGGAGGAGGACCCCCGGGAGTCCGAGGGCCTGGACGACATCCTGGAGGGCATGTCGATGGCGGAGCGCGTGGACCTGCTGGCCCTGCTGCAGGAGCAAGAGCCGGTGGCGGTGAGCGACGCTGAGCAGAGACGGCGGCCTGCCCAGCGAGTCCCTCCTGGTTTCGAGCCTGCAGGTGACTGGCTCTCCTTGAGCAGCACATTGACCTTAAGTCCTCTGCCCCTGCAGTATGGGTCGCTGGTGGCGTCCTTCCACCAGCAAGCGGCAGCGGCGCGCATGGTGGGCATCATCAGCCAGTGTCTGTACTTTGAGCTCAAGACGTTCACCGAGGAGGCATTCGCGTCGGCGTCACGCAGGATCGTCCTCCAGGCGAGGGGCACTTGGTGGGGGCACGGGCGAAGGGGGGGCAGAAACTAGGGGCCATGGGCGAGTGGCCATGCAAGCGACGAGTGCGTGGGTGCACAGTGTACATGCAAGGGTGGGGCTGCCACTGTCGTGACTACAAATGGATGGGTTGGATGTCCTTGCCAAGCTGCCCCGCCTCTCATGGCCATGCGCATTCGTGGGCGCAGAACCAGACGCGGCGGTCGCTGCTCGTGGCGCTTGGGGCCGACCGCAAGAGCCGGGGAGAGGCGGGGGGTGGGGCCACGCTCCAGTCCGTGCACGAGGGGGCGGAGGAGCCGGGGACAGGGGACGGGGCGGGGGCGGAGGGGGCAGGGGAAGCCCCGGCAGCGTTGGTGGCGGGGAGTGCGGCCGTGGGTGCCGGGGCTGGGTCCAGCGGATCCCCCAGCACCGCGGCGGGGAGCGCCCCCGGCACGCGCGCCGGCCCCTCCTTCCGCAGCTCGATGCCCGGCTGGCGCGGGGGCGGGTCTTCCCGCGAGGGCATGGCCGCGACCATCCTCCGCGGCATCAGCCTCGCCACGGACGCCCCCGTCCAGGCGGGGGTGGCGGCCGTGTCCCCGGAGGCCCTGGCGTCGCGGCTGAGGGCGGTGCTGGGGGGGAGGTCGCGGGAGGCGTTGGTGGTGTCGGGAGCGTCCGTCGGGGGGGCGGACGGGGCGCCGGATGAGCTGGCAGACGGGGTGGCAGAGGGGGCAGAGGGGGCAGAGGTCGGCGGGGTGGGAGAGGGCACGGGAGAGGGGGATGCAACGGGGGAAGGCACGGGCAGCGGGGGTGACAGTGACTCCCTGCCGATCCCGGGGGAGTCTGCCGTGGATGCTTCCGCGTACGACGCGGCCATGGCGGAGATGCTGGGCGCGGCGCGGGTGGAGGCGGATGTGGACCTGGTGTCGCTACGGGGGCTGGTGGGGGAGCCCAGCGGGTCGGGGAACGGCGACGAGGGGGCGGAGGCGGCGCTGCGTGCCCTGTCGGCTGCGGCGGAGGTGTCCCTGACCACGACGGTGCGCCGGCGGGAGCGGAGGCATGTGGTGGCCGAGGGCAGCGACGAGATGCTGCGTGGGGACGGCATCTTCACGCACCGCGACCTGGGAGGGCGCTTCAAGCGACGCGTGCGAGCCGTGCAGCCTGCGCTGGGCGTCATCACGTGGGCGGCGCAGCGCATGGCGGATGCGGGGCGGGGAGACGGGATGGGGTGGCGAAGGAACAGGGCCAGGGAGGGCGGAGACGAGGAGAGGGGAGGAACGGACGAGGGAGTGGGAGAGAGGGAGGACGAGGGGCACGGGGACGGGGGGCAGGCGGAGGGCGGGGTGGACGAGTCGAGGCAGGCGTTGGGGTCAGGTGCGGAGATGGCGCAGGCGGGGAGTGGCGCGGGCAGTCCAGTCGGCGAGGGCAGCCCCGTCGCTGAGGCGAGCCTGGCAGCGACGGCGGCGCCGCAAGTGGTCAAGAGCCGTCGCAGCGTGGCCTTTGCGCTCGAGCTGTCGGAGTCTGGGAGCGAGGGCGGGCAGGGCAGCGGAGGGGAGGGGTCGCAGGAGAACGTAGGGACGTCCGGGTCGTCTGCAGGAAGTGGTGTAGAGGTGAGGGGAACGGGAGGAGGGGCGTGGGCCACTTGTGCTTGCATGAAGCGACATGCGGCCCACCTACCAAACCATCTGCAGGAAGCGGAGGCGCCCGTCGCGGCCCCTATGCCCCTGCCGCCCCCCGCCGAGTGCGTGATCGACTCGGACCTGGCGGGACTCGTGGCCGTGTCGCCCGACCTCTCCCCGCGGGGCCCCTCGCGGCCCTGGACAGCACGGTCGGGGCGGTCACCCCCGCGGATGGGGCTTGCGCCCGGGGCGCAGGGGCAGTGGACGCCGCAGTCCCTGGCGCGACGGCCCCACACTGCCCACGCGGCCGGCGGGGCGGTGGCGGTGGCCAGCCCCGACACCCCCGCCCGCCTGGACCCCGCGCTGGGCCCGGACGCGGCCCGCGTGCGCGCGTCCACCCTGCCCCGCGGGACGTCGATGCCGTCGCGACCGCGCCCCCCCGCCAGCGCAGACAGCGAGCGCCCGCGCCCCGAGCCGACCCTAGGCCGCCTGGTGCCCCGCGCCTCCCACGGCAACTCCACGGCAGCCACCAGCACGAGCGAGGCGGCGCCGGGGCCCCGCGCGGCCCCTGCCGGCGACGCCGTGTCCCTCCTCGAGATCCTCCACCCGGAACTGGCGAGCGCCGCGCGGGGCACCGAGTCTCAGCGGGCGACTGCCAACCTGAGCCGCATCCTCCGTCGCCGGCACACGGGTTCCGTGCACGCCCGCGCGTCGCGCGTCGACTCGGGCGGGCGTTCCAACAACGCGAGCCCCGACGCGGCCGACGCGGCGCGGGCCGCGCGCCAAGCCAGCGATATGTGGGGGGTGCCGGCGTGGGGGGCGCAGAGGGGCGACCCCGGGGGCCACGCCCGCCCCGCCCGCCAGGCGCCGGCGCCCGTGGCCGTGACCCGCGAGGACCCGCCCCCCCTGCGTCTCCAGCGCGAGCGCCTCGAGAGCCGTGGGGACGCCGTGGGCGCCGAGGTGCTCCTGGGGTCCCCCATGGACGACCTCTTGGGGGACGGGCCTGGGGACGCCGCGGTCTCGACGCAAGAGGCGGCGGGGGATGCGGGGGAGGGCGAGGGCGAGGGGGAGGGTGCTGATCCGGGCTGGCGGGACCCTGCGGCCGGGGCGGGGGACAAGGAGCGTGCCATGGACACGGGTGAGTGCGGTGTGGGGAGGCAAAAGGGGGGTGATTGTGCGAGTGTGTGCGAGGATGCCTGCGGACTCTGTCTGTGCTTTGCAGTCGGAGACTTCCTGCGCGAGATGAAGGCACGCGCCACGGCTGAGCGCCGCGAGGCCCAACGCCGCAAGCGCGCCAAGGAGGCTGCCCAGAAGGCGTTCGACGCCATCACGAGCGAGGTCCTGGTCCAGTGCCTTTTGGCGTGCCTGGGCAACGTCTTCTACCACCCCGCCCAGTTCCGCGCCGCCGAGGCCCTGCAGGTCCTCATGACGATGAAGGCCAAGGTCCACGCCCTGGTCGCGCGCAACACCGACAAGGGCCTCGCCGACCTGCTCCTCCACTACCCGCCAGGCATGGCCGTGTCCAACATGACGGAGCAGCACGTGCAGATGTGCGCGCAGATCGCGGGCGACCTCATGGGGCGCTTCAGCGAGTCCAAATGACGTTAGTTGCTGAATTTTTCGTTCCCCCCCCCCCCCCCCCCCCCAAGACTCAAGGCGTAATGGTTCAGCCCGAACACGTCTGACACCGGCAGGGTCAGAGCGTGGGTCAACCGCGGCACGAGGGTGCGCACACCCTTCGTGAACACTGAGCACGGCTTCGGGGTCATCATAACCAGCCAAGAGCGCCGGGCACAGGGGGGCGAACCCCCCCACTGGCCCCTTGGGAACCACACTCCCAGAGTGCGTGGGGGCTTTGCAAAGCGTCCCGGGGGCGGCAGCGTCGTTAGGCCACCTGAACGCGTGCGGTGAAGGCAGCGGCAGCCCCAAGGGACTGGGGGGACCGGATCTCGGGGACCTGGGTCCCCCGCTCTGTCCCACAAGGGGGCGCCAAAGCCGTACCAGCACTCCGAACATGACGTGAAACCCTCGGCCACCGCCCCCGACTCTGCTAGGCCCCCGCCCGCCGGCGCCCGCCCGAGGTTTCCTTGCGGGCACCCCGAGACGAGCGCCGACGGGCAGCCGGCTGTCCCGCGGGGCCGAACCCGGGCTTTAGAACCCTGGAGGGCCGGCGACCTTGAACTCCTGCACGTCCAGGCGATACCGCAATGTGAAGTACCCACCACGTCCCGCGCATGCGCGAGCAGGCTACCCACACCATCACAGGAGTGCCATCTAGCAGACCCGGTGGGGCGCACCTTGCCGTGGCAGCCTATCACGCCCCCCGCCAGCAGAAGCAGCACAGCTGCGCCATGACAGAGCGATGCATGCAGAGGGCGCCATGGGATACGCTGGCGAGCCCTCACCTGTTGCGGCCTCACCTGGGACTTACCTGCGCGGCGGCTGTCACCGCCCCTGGGACACCCTCCCACGCGGACCTGCCATGCGGAATTTTTCGTTTCCCCCAGCAAATCGACGCATTGAACCTTCTGGCGTGCGCATAGAGCCTTATATCCCATGTCCTGACCCTGAGGGCCAGTTAGTGGGGTGTCGTATTATAACGTGTATTCAAGTCATTGATTCCGCATACCAGAATATCGGAGCCGGCGTGGCGCAATTGGATCGCGCAGTGGCCTACGAAGCCAAAGGTTGTGGGTTCGAGTCCCACCGCCGGCAGCTCCGCTTTTTGCCCTGCTGGGGGTCGGGGCCCCCAGCAGGGCAAAAAGGCCCCCGACCCTCGTCCATGGTCGACCCGAGACTCCCCCAGCCTCTCCCCTTATACACCGAGAGGTCGCGGGTTCGAGTCTTGCCGGGGTGCGTAAAAGCTGCCGCAGGTCAGTGGGGGCACTTGGCGTGGCGTTTGTCGCATGAGGGAGGACTCGGACGCGCGATGGCGCGATCCGCCGGCCGCCTCCTCGTGGCGCCCTCTGGACACCGCGCCTTTATGGCCGGTGACGAAGAGCCGGTTCACAAAAAATGGCGCGGTGGCGCGCAGTGCGGTGGTTCGGCGGTGGTTTAGCCAAGGCTGGTGGCCGGAGGCTGGCGAGTTGGCGAGGGGGTGCGGTTGGGTGTTTTGCGTGCATTCGCGACGGCTGATGCGGTCGCACATCCCCTGGCAGGCGCCAGGCGGCAGCACGACGCGCTCGAGTTCTGCTGGTCGGGACAAGCCGCGCCCCCGAGTCTAGGGGGGCTTTCGGGGCGCTGCGCGCTGTGTGCGTGCAGAGGGACGGCAGGCTTTCGTGACGGGGACGCAGAGCGACCGGCGGGACGCGGGGACCGCGCCGGTGGGACCAGGGTAGGGTTAGGGTTAGGCAGGTTTAGGCGTAAGGTTAGGGTTTAGGTTAAGGGTAGTTTTCTAGGGTTAGGTAGGTTTCAGGGTTAGGGTTAGGTAGGTTTTTGGTTAGGGTTAGGGTTAGGGTAGGGTTAGGGTTAGGGTTAGGGTTAGGGTTAGGGTTAGGGTTAGGGTTAGGGTTAGGGTTAGGGTTAGGGTTAGGGTTAGGGTTAGGGTAGGGTT